>OZ026613.1:86424868-86448868 GCA_964020975.1 Hermodice carunculata | reverse complement strand
ATTTTTGCATTTGACAAAGCAAGGGAGCTCATCTCCCAATGAAGTTGAGGCCAAAAGGCTCTATGGAACACAATTGTCTTTATCTGGGTTAGTTCTAAATTCACCTGAAGGTGGTGCTGCCCATCCTGTTCATGGTTGACTGCCCACATCTTGTGGTCACTTTTCATAATTCTCACTTTTTCTCCATAGATTAACATGGGGAATTAGCAGATATAAATTTAACCTATCTATATGTTGCCAAATAAGCATTAAACTTTCACTTTATCACAGCTGGGTGTATTTGAAAGATAATAATATGTACTTAAAGTAGATAAGAAGATGATACTTCCAAAAATTGTCCTCATATGCAGGGTAAAACTTTCAGGTTCACTGTAATGTAATGTGCTTTGCTGACCCATCTGACCTCAAATGGCATGGGTTGCTAGGTGTCGCAAATATGCGTCATGGGAACAAAAAGGCTGTGTGTCAAGAAATTGAACCAACCCAGATCACCCCTATTGGTGAATCCAATGTCTCTCCCTTTCCAAGCGCAGAAGTTTAGTGTGCTCAAGGAGGGGAGATGTTTGGATCTATTCCAAAACCTGCACTTGTAGGTCAAGTCCATCGTGGTCTGGAAGGGCAAAATGTTTGCCCAGGGGTTGAGTCCATTTTGTTCTCAATGTAACAAAAATGTTCTCTTAATCTTTCTCTGAGTTGGCGTTGTTTTTGGCCAACATACTATTTTTTGCACACATTGCATGTGAGGAGATAAACTAAGTTTGAATTCTCACAGCAGATTTGGTCAGGAACGGCACACGTCCTGCCAGTTTCTGTGCTTTTCGCACGACCACTCGTGTTTAGGTGTGTTCAGTATCTGCAGTTGTTGCGGTGAAAAAAAAATGAGGTGGAAGTAGTTCCACCAACAGTTGGATTGCAACTACAAGTGTTGCCTGGAGCTGAATAGGATTGTTAATTCTGGAAGACTGAAAATATTTTAGTTAAGAAGCAGCTTGTTCCATTGACAGTTGCTTCTGATTTCTTAATTACTGCAAAAGAAAATGAACATGCAACTGCGGTTTATAAATCCACATGTGTATGAGACCCGTATTCTTCAGGAGTTCCTGACTGTGCACGGTGGTTTTCTGCGAGTCCTTTGGTTTCCTCCACCAAACAAGTGGGTAGGAAAGTATACGCCACCATCTGTGCCATGGAGAGTGATTAATATAGGCTTGGCTGTTTTGCAATCCATGTAAAAGATATGGGTCTATACTTTTTCAGGAAGATCACGCACACGTTGGCTGTTGACCGAGGAATACAGTTACTGTCACAAAGAGTAGATAGCTGCTGTCAACATTGTCCACATACTCCAGCCACTTGGTACTCAGTGCACGTATAGTTTAAAATTGCAGGAGCGATATCAGTTCCACTTGGGTTATGACAATCTAGGCATATATATATTTGTAGGTTTTATTTAATAATACATGGATGTCTGTTCTGTTGTGCCTATGATATACATGTATAGCTCATGCACTCCCTAACAAGGGTCAGGCCCCTGGATTGTCTCTCCTTACTTTGAATACATCGCAGTACACAAAAGAATAAGCAGAACAACATTAAACAGTTCTGGTCACTATGTACAATCTTTTTTTAACTTCTGTCAAAGAAATCATTTCAGAGAATTGGAGTACTATTCAAGCTTCCAAATATGCTCCCATCTGAGTTTGTGAACTAACATATAGTTGTGGGGTTCCAAAGAGCTGAAAACCTCAAGGACTAGTTGGTTCGTTCCTAAAAAAAAAAAATACCCTCTCACCAGGAAACATACATCCGTTGCAGGTGTCATGGAACAAAACCCTTGTGACAATACAAATTGCAGATACTGTGCAATAATGAATACCACAGGCTCGGTTGTCAGCACAACCCTTGGATGCAGATACACAACACCCAGATCATAGGTGACACATCCAGACACAACAATCGAGTCTATTTAGGGGTCAGCCATGTTTATCAACATTTTCACATTAGTATATAGCATACGCAGGGGGAGGCGTTCAAGATCCATGTACATTTTTGGCTAATTTTGAAAATGGTAATCAATATTTACCCAAAATTCAAGATTTTTAGAGTACTCTTTTGGGGGGAGGGAGTTACAAGAAAGAGTACTCTGTATACACTTTTGAAAATGTTGATAGTTCTAGCTGACATATTATTAACTTGTGACAAATGTCTAAAACAGGATGTGGACCAAACATACTGCCCATTAATAAACAGACTAAGAGAGCACCTGTATCACATGAGAAGAGGGGATATAACCCGGCCAACCACTTAATTGGCAGACATTATGCCAAACAAGTTCACCAGGGACATAGTATAATGGTTTAGATCTGACAACATATCCCTACCACTCCGGAGCTGAAAACAAAAAACAAAAAAACACAGACACTCCTAATCTGTAGCGAATATATCACTGGATCCATTCAATTTGCACAATGGAACCTTTTGGTCTAAATTTTATGGGGAAACAGACACACTTGCTAAGTCTCATGCTAAAAATTTACAGTTCTGGGGTATTATCCATGACACATAACACAAACACAACAAAAACACAATATTTCTGCACAATAACGGTATGCTAATTTCTTGAGGAGACAAACCTCTCTTCTCTCATAATAAATGATACACATATATGTCCAAAAAATCATTTATTGACCACTGAAATAATTTTAATATGAATATCACATCATCTAATTGTTGAAGGTCCACCCAATCTGCAATATTTGGGCATCTATACACCGTAAGGGAGTCATTGGCCACCCCCCCTCACAACTTTTTGTTCACATAATGCATGTGACGTCAGTCATGTGACCAAGCACACGTCAGTATGTCAGATTGACTGATGGTGAGCCAAGCTGAAAGCTGATGTTCAGCAATGAGCCAGCAACCCATGCGTTGCTAGGGCCGTGTTACCTTAGGGTGTATAAAGTTATGACAAGCAGCTGTCAGTTCACTCGCTGAGGAGCCCATCCCAAGGGGGGAAAACTGGTGCAAGTTAGAAATAAAGTGTACACAAATTTACAAAAAGCACGATCTATTTGTATCAAGCAAGGCTCCTTGCCATCAGGCACATGCCTCGTCTACTTACATATGTATAAGTATACACCCATGTTTGTACTTAAATTTGCATGACTGTGTGGCTACAGTCGTGTAGCTTCTACTTTATAAATACATCTTGTGTGTAGTAATTGCAGAGTTGTTTGCCTAGATTTAATTCCTGTTTAAATGCAAGCGCCATATGATTGAGAGTGAAAGTAAACTGACTGGCAGTAATGGTTGAAAATTGAGGTTGTTTGATGAAAATTGGTGAGCAAATTTATCAAAATAAGTGAAAAAAATAAATTAGTGTTTTATGTGCAATTACAGAATGGCTAGACATTAATCCCTTTCCATCCTGATTACCTGGATTCGTATTTTACATATCATACAGTGGACTTAGTAGGTAAGAGTAGCAGCCGGTGATACAGAGTGTTCGTGAGCCACAGGCAGTGGCAGAGAGCAGTACAGAGTGGAAAAGGGTCCCTGCTGCTGGCTAATGCCATCTACCGCTCAGTAACACTGCTTGCCACTGAGCTCCAAAGGTGTCAATTGGATTTTGGTGGCAGCTAGTGTTAAACAGCGTTGGTGAGAGGCGGTGATGCTGACTAACGCTGTGTATCAAAAGCCAACGCTTTCTGCCACTGGCTGCTGCAGTCTGACGTCCAAATGAAGAATCTGCCACAGAGATATTTTACTTGTAAATGAACGGTCTTTCCACAAGGAATATGAATGTAGTGCCCTTATTATGATTGAAAGCAGTTCATTTGAAGCATTCTACTTAAGTCACACTTGGCACTGAAAGAGGGTGTGAAAATGGTTTCCCGTACTGGCGACAGGGGCTTTTAATTTACCGTACTGGCGTACTGGAAGCCCTCTTATTTTATGTACTTCGTACTATCCCAAATGTTGAAAGATCTTTATTTTCCATACTATGTACTCTAGAAAAATAATTATCTGTACCAGCGTACTGAAAGCCCCCCTTACCCCCCTTGCTGAAAGAGTTCACTTAGTTCTGGCATGGTCTTAAATTCAGTAGTGAGAACCAGGCATGGTCTTAAATTCACTACTTCAAACAAAAAAAAAATAATAACTGGTAAATTACTGGAAAATTTCCTCTACCACAGGGTTAATCAGTGAGGTCATACGAACTCTTGAATGTCTTATGAATACAGAGGTGTACATGTTATTGAATCCTTATGTGTTCCCTTGCCGGTGGGTAATGGTTGCAGATATACACAGGTTTCCTGACTTGTCAACATAATGCTGTGGTTCTGTCAATAGATGAAATGTTTTTATAATTGAAAGAAATGAAATATGCACTTCATGGCTACTTAGGCTTCCTATAAGATTTCCAAGGAAGTGCGCAATTGCCTGTTCCCTAAATTAACCCTCCCCCCCTCCCCCCATTAACTGGCCAAAACCGGCTGTTGGTCACATGCCATCTGTTTAAATGGTTTTGACTAATTTTAATGGCAATGAAGAGATTTATCAAGATAATGTACTCCAGGACAACAGCTTTCCTTGGTATCAAATCCCATGCCAAGGAAAGCTGTTGGATGGGTGTTAATTCTAGGGGAAAAGGGTAAAGGTGCCACTGGCCATATTGATCTCAAAGTAACTAAAGGTTGACCCTGAGTGTCTGAGACAGCAGGAAATGAGTACAGAAAAAAATCCTGGCAGAATTACAGGTAGTGTCAAATGGATGGTACAAGTATTAGGTGAATAAGCAGTAACCTGGATGTATTATATTGTCATATTACAGGTATGTAACCAAGAATATGATGTAAATGTATTAAGCAAATGAAAATAAACATCAATTTGTCTAAGTATTTAAACACAGTGTGCCAATAAAGCATTGTGTTAGCCAGCTGGGTATCCATATGTCTTTTTAGCTCTGCTGACCTAAGGTCACAGAGCTTATTCAACTGCTCGTGTCTGTCCGCCCGTAAACTTTTGCTCGTTAGCATGATACCGTCCACAGTATATCTTTCAGGACTTACAGGGTGTGTGAAAATCTATGACCCTTTTGATATTGGTGGGGCCACCTACAGTATTATGTAATATGGGGGTCAAAATATCAAAATCTCGTGAATGCTGTAGCATCCGTAATTTGTAATGAATCATGATGAAATGTGGTGGGATTATGGAGGAGGTCCAAGTGTAAGTTACTAATTATACTAGTGGTGCCACCTATAATTTGACAAATTATGAGCCAAAATGTTTATTAAGTTGTAAAATTCCATATCTGGAAAAGTAATTGGATTAGGCTTGCAAAATGTATAGGATATGTAGACGATGTCCATGCTAGGATGTTATGTAATACAGTGGTACCTGCTCTAAAGACCACCTCCCAATTTAAGACCGCATGTCTTTTGAAAACCGCTCTTTCAAGACACTTTGCTACATTTTTGTTGAATATACCTTCAATTTAAGACCACCTGCAGTATGAGACCAAGTTTTGTAGGCTGTAGAGGTGGTCTCAAATAGCAGGTACCACTGTATCAGCAGTGTTGACATATTTTTGTGAGGTCACCATGCCTGGAAAGTTGAAAGATGTGATTCTGCTATGGCAGGGTGTAGCTTGGACATCAATGGCAAAGAGAATTGAACCTCAAAATTGCACTTGATTACATTGTATCTAAAACTGTACATGGTGACCTAGTTTTTGGGTCACTGTGATCCAGTAATTATGGAGACATTGTTCAAATTTATTGTTTTTTTTTGCAATAACTCGAAAAGTTAGTGGTTGATTTGAACAAACAGACCATGTATGAAAAGCTTGATGTGGGGGTGCATATTTTGAACAATAACAATAATTTAATCTGAGTTGAAGGTCAAGGTCAAGTGGCCTGTTTAAATATAGGGGTCATCTTGTGAATGCTCAACTACCTGCAATTTTTGAGTTAGGCCCATATAATGTTTAGAATTTATAAAGTGTATGAAAAGCTTTGTCGGCATCAATGTTTATGGCACCACCTATAGTATTATGTAATATACAGGTAAAAATGTAAAAATCAGCTGACCAGTTCAGTAACCTTAATTTTAGATGGATCTTCATGAAATTACTGGGGTTGTAGAATAGGTCAAAATATCAGTTGGTTATGATACTAGTGGCAGCACCTGTAATTTGATAAAATTATGAATTAAAATATCTTGAAAGATACAAAATTCCAAATCTGGAAAAATAATTGTATTAGACAAGCCAAATTTATTGAATGTATAGATCATGTCCAATGCTAATATATTATGCAAGATCAGTGACCTTTACCTACTTTTGTAAGGTCACCAGACCTGTTTAGTTGGAAGAGCTGATTTTGTAATGGTATGGGTAGTTTGGATATCAGTGGCAAAGAGAATTGAGCCTCTAGATCCAAATTGCACTTGAGTACATTGTATATAAAGCTCTACTTGGTGACCTACGTTATTGGTCACCATGACCCAATGATTGTGTAACCTTGACCTATTTTTCAAGGTCATTAAGTCCTTAAGAAAGGGACATTTAATTCAATATTTTGATAAAGAATAAGGCAAATGATGCCAAAGGTACCACAAATGTGTATCATGTGGAAGTTTGATAATATGACAAACCTTGATTAATCTTTCAAGTTTGTGGATTGAATACATTGCAGAAAATTATTTTTTGGTGATGGTGGTAACATTAGGCCCATGGGCCTTTTTGTTTTGATCATCATCGGTCCATCCATTCACATTTCACATTTTCAAGTTCTCCAAAACCACATGCAATGTTCTCTTCAAACTTGGTGGGGATGCAATTTGGGTGGGTTACTCTATACCAAGTTTGTTCAAATGGTTACAGTCTGATAAGTTTCAGATTTTTAATGAATTATTTTTTTTTGGTTTATATTTTGGCACAATCTTAAAAAAATCTCCCAAATTGTCTAGCCAATTGCTATGAAATTGCATAGGGACACTTCTGAAGACCCCAAGACCTTTATTTATATTCACCAGGTAGTACTGTGATTTTTCTCTGTTTTTCATGATTTTTTGTATGTTAGAGCAATTTTCAACTTCTTCTCCAAAACTGTTATACTTAGATTCTTCTGAAACTTGCTGGAAATGTAGTGTATGGAAGGGTCAGGCAAAGTTGTACTCTATGATATGATATTCTGCAACTTTGACTTTAAGTGATTTTTTTCAATTTGGATACTCATTGGTTGACTCATTCCATACCAGTCCCTGATTTTTCCATATATTTACCTAGATTTAAGACGACAATTGCATATTTAAATTCTTCATGAAAAGAGCTTTCATTTATGTACCAATATGCCTATAGTATTAAGGCAGTGGTTCTGGCATTGTTTGGCAAGTCATGCTGCAGCATGACTTGCCAGGCAGTGCCAGAACCACTGACCAAGGCCTGTGACCATAGTATGGAATGAGTTAATGCATGCATTCCTATTGATTACACTGCATTTCAATGGGGATTGCAGTGGTGAAGTTGAAATTTTTGACTTCTTCTTCAAAACTGTCAACCAGATTGACTTCAAACTTGGTAGGGATGTACCTTGAGTAGGTCTTTATTAACTTTGTTCACATGGTAATGTTCCAGTGATTTTTGGAAATTTTAAGATTTTTACAAAAAAAAATTTTGGCAAAATCTTTTTGTGAAAGGGCTCTTAAAGCCAATTGAAATTGTATGTGGACACTTTTTGGGGGATCTCTAGGTCTTACTTTGTTCAACAGGTGTTGCTGTGATTTTTTTCTTTTCCTTTTCTTTGTTGCTTTTCAGGGAATTTTAGTGTGTTTTCACTTCTCATGGCTTTTCCCCCATATGTTAAGTTAGATCCTCTGCAGACTTACTAGGATTGTAAATGGACTTGATCTTTACCAAATTTTTTCACTATGTGATGGTGCTTTTGTTTTTGTGATTTTTAACAAATTATCAAAATTTGAAAAAAAAATGGTAAGGAGGTATGTTCATGACAACAACAGTGGTGATGGTGTTAAATAAAGGTGATCTTGATGTCATTCTGAAATTCACAGGACCACTTCATTCGATCTGTGCATGTAAGGTCAGCTGAGGACAGGACTGTTGGAGTCCTCTTGTTTTGCTCAATGCATCCAGCTGTATGATCAAGCATACAGGTCTGAGGATGTCTGCATTATACTGTCCCATAGACTACACTTCTGCATATTCATGTTTTCAAATGAGCAATATGCAGGTATGATTACAATTACAAATGCTGCTTGGACCTCCTGCTAATGGATTTTTGATGCCCCATTTTGGATCAAAGACATTTTATAACCCATGCTTCATTTTGTGTTTGATCAATACAGCAAAAAGAAGTGATTGGTTGACACTTTTTTTCAACCATGTCACTTTTGAATATCATGTTGGTACACGTACATGTGAGAGCTGCAGAGAAAAGATAGGGCCTGTTACATGTAACAACAGACATGACAGATACACTGAGAGCCCACTCTCATTGTTCTATCATTGGCTATTAATCTGACAAAGAAATGCATGCAGTCAAAAGAGTACTTGCACGTCCGTGTACCACCGAACCTTGTTTGAGAGACTGATCCAAGGGCAGGCCAATATTTGGTCTCTAAAAATATCGAAATCTACACATCCTTTAACCCTCACCCCCTTGAATTAAGACTGAGTCAAGAGCTTTCTTTGGCATGGTTTGGGCACTAAGTGTGAGACCTATGCCAAGGAAAACTGTTGTTTCAAACATTTTATTTGACATTACAATATATGTCATAACAATAGTAATTCAAAACAATTGGGAAAGAGGACAAAGTTCTATGTAAATCCCTCTTGCTGGGAAGCATAAATGAACAGGACAATACCAGACATGCAAATATCTGCAAAAGATGACAGACACCTAGACGAGACAGACAGTGGGCCAAGATGTTTACCACCAAAGTGATAAATTACACCGACCATAGACTCAAAATAAAAGTACAGACAAATAAAAATGCTAATAGCATTTGCAATATTAGCCAATACCTATAGTGTTAAAACGATCCGTCCTGGAAATACATTATATTCTTGCACTGCTAGAAAAATTTCGACATTTTGCTCAAGTGAACCTTCAGGAGAGCCGTATAAGGAAAGCTGTTGACCTAGGGTGTGTTATCTGAATAAGTCTCATCTATAATTCTCAGTCAAATTTTTATCATTCAAGTTACTGTTGAAATTAGTTGAAATCACTGAAGCAGACAATGTTTGACAGGTACTCAGCAGGTGGTTTTGGCCAGTTCAAGGGGGAAAGTGTTAAATAGCATGACAGTAATACAAGAGGGGGCAATTATATGCAGGGACCTGATAAGTACATGTCCATGCCTTCTCAGACAGATCTAGCTGGCATTCACATTAAGTCTCAGTTGCTAAAAATGCTACCTGTGCTTCCTGGGGCTGAAAGATGGTGGCATTTGTTGGCTCTGATTCAGGTTCAGGTTCACATCATACTACAATCACAACATGATGATTTGTTGGATTAGAAGGCAGATTATTTAGAGTGGAATAAAAGAATTTTTGGGAGCCTCATGTTAATAAATATAAGGGCGTGATATGCAGACAATTCTATCATGACTTGGTACTTCATTGTCATCAGCTGAGAAGAGTTAAGTTTAGAGGCAGATAGATTCAATTACAGGAAAAACAGAACCAAAAAGCACACTCTAGCTCATCAGAGAGGAGCCATTTCTCATGATTTTCCCTTCTGTGTGTTTCACTTTATTCTTGACAGTTTACCAAATTAATGTAGAAATAAGCTAATCCCCAACAGTCTACACGGTTGCCGTCTTTTGACTGATATACTAAAAGGAAGGAGCATTCAGTGGTCCCCCAGCTTTGAAAAATTGATTTCTTGTAAACCAGTTGACATCTTAGGAGTCTAAGCCTGTCATCACTGATGAAACACAAGTCTCTTCCTAAACTTCTGGCATTTAAATGTATTGCAATTGGTCGTGCAGGTTGCATGCACCCAAATACTGAAATGCTGTGGCCAGTATAATAGCCCCAGATGGTTTCAAGATTTACCTGACTGCCATGTTCTCTGTGTCAAGGAAGATTTCATGATGAACAAAGAGACTGCACCCATTAGTAAATCCTCGCACTGTTTCTTCCCTATAAGTGGGTGATTGTGTATATGCCAGCTGTCCATACTGCACTTAAGATTAGCAGCACTTGCTCAGAGGTTTTTCAACACAAAGTGCTACAGTGGTTGCTAGTTAGGTAATAAGAATGTGTGGATGTTGTGTCTGTGGTGGTGTTGTACCTGTGGCATATTTTTGACCTGCAGATTCCAGACATGCTATTTAAAGATATGCAGGATATTCTCACCCTTCAGAGACATATGTGTATTGACTGGAGAGATATTTAACTTGTGACTCCCCAGAGGCAGCTTTGGAAATATTTATAAAAACAAATATTTGTATATACTTAACAAACGTGCTCCTATGAAAACTCACAGAGTACGATACATACAACAACCTGAATGGATAAATGAAGAGGTGATTGAAGTGATGAGGGAAAGAGATAGGTGTAAACTAAAGCTGACCAAGAATCCTCAAAAAAACTGAGAAATAAGGTTGTATCCATGATATGTCAATCAAAGAAAGAACAGTACTCAACAGTTATTCAGAGAAATGTCAGAAACCCAAAGATTTTATGGCAACAACTGAGAAAACGAACAGGTGGTTAGTCAAATGTTTCTGGTCCAGTAGCTCTTAAGATGGAGGCTCCATGATAACTGATGCCAAGCACATGGCAGATGACATGAATAAATACATTACTACAGTTGTTTATAACTTAAAAGGAATTATCAAAACGACAGAAAGGCAATTAAGGTAAGAATGATTACAGTAAAATGAAAAATCATGTCCAATACAAAATTCCAAATGAGGTAAATTTCGTAATACCAAATATAACAAAAGCAGATGTTCTATCAATTATACAGAATTTAAATGCTAAGGAGTCCAAAGGTCTAGATGGAATAGATGTAAAATTCCAAAAAATGGCTGCCTCTTATGTGGCAGACCCACTCACCAAGATGCTTAATCTTAGCCTGCATAATGGAATTTTCCCCTCAGAATGGAAATGTGCAAGAGTTACTTCAATACCTAAAGAGGAAACTAGCTATGAAGTGAACAACTACAGACCTATTTCAGTTTTAAGTATAGTATCAAAGATATTGGTACTGTATACATGTAGTTACAATCATATACATGTAATACAAACAAGAACTGATGGATAATGAAAGAAGTGACATGATTCACTACAATTATGTCAAGTTATTGTAGTCTACCAATTGTTATTGTAACCATGTATATCAATTATATTTATTTTTTCAGTTTGACCAAAACCATTCAAACTTTTTTACCTTATTTGTCTTCAAGCTGTCAGGCCCTTGCCTGCTTTGTTTCATTTTCAAGTATAATTATGTTTTGAATGCCTGAGGGCCTTGGGGAAGATTCAGCAAATACATATTTTGTATTTCCCTAACCAAGTCATCATCACAAAATGAAGCTTATATATGTCTCTGGTGTGTAAAAAGCAACCCATGCAACAAAACAAATGGCAGGTATTCTATTAAACTTGACACTAGGAAGATAACAAGTACACACACACTGGGCATACATACAGTACCCTGGTAGGAGGGTCTTGTAGACACAACGATCTTATTTATCTCCTAACTTGTCAGATATAGCACTTTGTTCTGCCCAATCATGACACCCAGGAATTAAATATTCAAATCCTGGAACACTATGGTACACATACAAATACACTGAGTCTCTCTTTAAGCAAGACCCTCAAACTAAGACTTGCAAGGGAGACACACTGGATCCATCAGCTGTGCATGACTGAACCATTTGGGGCTAATATGATGGGCAGATGAGCTCCTTGCTGAGTTTGATGCTAAATTTGTATGTTCTGAGTACATCCTGCCTTGTCACATTAAATTTTCACTGAAAAAATATGATTTTTCATATGCCAGTAGTTTACGAAAGTTTAAATTGAGCAGCCTGTTCAGCTTGGAGCATCAAAGACAAAGTACAAGAAGTCTGCAGAATATAAATGACCCCAACGGCATTTTCCTTGTAAGATTTCAAGTGCCATCTCTGATTAGTCTAATTAACTTGGAGTAGTTGTAAGATGTAGTCTCTGCCAGCGGTGACCAAGGTGCTTCAAGCACCAGGGTCTGCAAGCTTGCAATGCATGGCTGTAAACTTACTGTGAGCTTTTACTAGATGGCAGCAAGCTTATGGAGAGCTTACAAGCATATTGCAACCATCCTGCAATCATATGGCAAGCTTAAATTTCTGTAAAGGCAGGGCTGCAAGCTCGCAGAAGATACCTGCAACCACGCATATGCTTGCAGGAAAAGGCTGCTACCTTGCAGAAAATTGCTACATGGTCGCAGTAGATTGCAGTAAACTTGCAATACTTGGCTGCAAACTTACAGCAAGCTCGCACTAGGTAGCAGCAAGCTTATGACCAGCTGGCAAGCAGACCACAACCGTCCCATGATCTTATGGCAAGCTTAGATATCTACAAGGGCTTGCACCTACTTTCACAAGTATGTGCAAACATGTGCTTTAACGTTAGTTACTAGCATGTTGTACCCTGATATAGCATGCACCCACAAACTACATTAACAGTCTGTCGTGAGTTTGGCATTTTGTGCAACTGTTACAGATGAATTTAAAGGGGGAGGGGGCATTGTGGTGGTCATGACATAGTGGTAAAATGATAAAATATTTCATACTCAGTGAGGCCAATCACCAAAAGTTATGTCCTTAAGAATGATCTGTAACCATATTTAACGATATACCCCTTGAAATAAGACTGATATCTTTGCTGAATATTTAGCTTAGACAAGGAGCTGCTACTCAGAGAAGTGTATGGGTAGGGGCTCTGAAACATGTTCTGAGTAGTTACCCGCTGAATACTCTTTAATTTATTTGGGGTAATGCAGCTTATGTCAAAATTCTGCGGAAGAATATGTGCAATATGGACAATAGTACTTCCATATGTATATAGGTTAGACAGTGACAGGTTAGCTTGCAGATAGTAAAGAGTTTGGACTGCAGAATAGGGTAATGACTACTAGGAAGTGGTTCTGGACAAAAAGGCACAAATACAACTGAGTCAACAGCTTTCCTTAATTAATTGCCATGGGTTGGGAACTAACCCTTGCCAAATAAAGCTGTTGAGCTGGAGCATGTGATCTTGATAGGTCCCATCAACAATTCTCAAACTGTTTTTCATCATTCTTGAAATTGGTTGAAAACACCTAAGCAGGTGACATTTCATCACCAGCCAGTTTTGGCAGGTTTAAGATACAAAGGGTTAACCTTTCAATTGACAAAAAAAGTGATCAGGTGAATGCTTGGTGTGTGAAGTTTCAAGTTTTCTTAATTTTGTAAATAAAAATATTTTTTTCAAATATAAATGAGGATATCCTGAAACTTGCTGATCCATCATCATCACTGGAGAAAAGGATAGAAAAAATTATGTTTTACACTGTATGATTGTTTGGTATGATTAATGAATGAATGCATCCTTGAAAATAAATTTTTACAGCTTTCATTTGGAGATCTTAGGCTAGCATTGTAAAGTGACAGGAGATCAAATACGTTATGCCTTTGAAAGGACTTTATATAGTCAAGATCTATTTTTCAATCAGTTTTGGTTTTTTTTGTTGTTTTTGTTGTTTTGAAATAAAATAAATGTATGTTTAAACCAGTACTTTTTATTTTTGCTTCCATGGCTTTTTTTTCAAAGTGGCAGTATTATAAAAGACTGTAAATCTGTCTTTATTCATGGGAAAACCTTAACTGGATTAGATCTGTCACAGGCGGCTACAGTAGTCTTTTGTCGGTGATAAAGATGCCCAGGTTCACTGTGGGGCCCGTGTGCCCAGACAGAATAATTGTCTGATTGTGTTCAATGGTCCTCTCCTGCGCATGGAACCTAATGTGTCCTGTCTTCCATCAACCCTCATCATATCCTGTCCATGTCTTGTAGGTTCAGATCATTTTTACGTCTAATGGAAACTTAGACACTCTTAAATCATGCAATAATTCTGAAAAGTAATGGGACAATTATGAAGTACTGAAATTAGTTTGATCCGAGGGCCAGCCACTCTTTATCCTGTCTCCAGTCTTCAGAATTTGCTGACATTAAAAGAAGTAACCAAAATGTATCATGTTGTATTACAAGGTTTAAAAAATCTGAAGATTGAATTCAGGAAGAAAAATGATTTTACTCTTCATAATTATTGCATGTACAAAAGTATGACTCCCAAGGCAATTAAGTTTTCAATTAAGGTAATGGTGGGGAAAGAGTTTTTGCCAGCCTATCCCTGCCTGTGGATATCCTCAAAAGACAACACTGACCTATGAAGAATGGAGGTATAAACTCATGTATTTGAACAGCAGAGTACAGTTACAATGCATGAACTTCTGTAATTTTATCCAGTTTTTATAGCTGTATTAGCCTCAAAAACAGGAAAATACAGTGGGGAATAACCCTATCCATATCCTCCTAGTTCTCCTGGTACTACTTTCGTGAGCATTTTATTTTGTTATGCGCTTGAAATAGAGCATATTTCTTCTTTGAAAATAAATATATCATTGTTATATATGTTTTCTTTTTTATTTTGAGCCCAATACAGCTATAATTACTGGATAAAAGTAAAACCAACCACGTAGAGAATACTGCTGCCCAGGAAGGCCTCGTTAATACCTGGGCAGCAGTATTCTCTACATGGTTAGTTTTACTATTAACAGCCTGATCAACATGTAGGACAAAAGGTCAAATACATGAGCAGAGAAATACACCATTTGGGTTTGACCCTATCTGCTCCAGGATGAAGACAGTTGATACTTGAATCTTAATGGTCTCTGGGTTATCAACAAAGAGGTCACCAGTTCTCTTTTTCCACTTTACTGTAACCTGGTGACTCCCTGAAATTAAACCCTCAGGGAGCAAGAGCTAATATATATCAGCATCCAAGTTTTTCCCATTAAAGGTAAATTCTGACCAAGCTCAAAGCTGCAGATGTAAGAGGCTTTTTCAACTTTCACATGTACAACTACAGCGGTACCTGCTGTATGCAGCCACCCTTTCTACCAAGAAAGAGTGGCCACATACAGCAGGTGACCTGTCACCACAGGTAAATTTTACAAAATTGACTCCTATGTCTGAGCCCAGTGACCGCAAAAAGCAATGTGGCTGCTCAAGGCAGTGGTGGCATATAGTAGGTACCACTGTACACTTAGTTTCAATGCTACTACCCCATACAAAAAAGTGAACTTAGTGGTTAACTAGCCAATAATTAGTGGATAGTCAACTGCAAAGTAGCAACAAGACTGAAAGTAAGTTTAAGCTGGCCACTAAGCTGTCACTAAGCATCTGCTAGGTTGTGGTAGCTTAGCCAGAAGGCTCTCAGCTGTCATAGTTTAGTTGTAGCTAAGGGGAAAAGATGTGTTGCACAGTGCTTTGCATGATCATGTGACTTTCTGGAAGGATCTCGGTAACAGCAGCCATACTGTCAACATCATTGGATTTAGTGCTCTCGAGGTTAAGCTAAAATTTGTCTATTTGAAAGATAAAAAGTGAACAATAGAGTTACTATGCAGAGAGCAGAGGGAATAACCAGAAACTCCTGGTGGAATGGCAAGTGGCAGAAACAGATACAGTAAAACCTGTTCTGAGAGATGACTATAAAAAAACAGCCTGCCTTCTCAGACAATGATCACCAGGTCCCTTTTGTCATCTTTCCCATGTTATTTCACCTTTATTGAGAGACCACCTGCTTTATGTGACCACTTTTGACCTGCTCTAAGGGTGGTCTCTCAAAACAGGTTTTATTGTATATGTTATTGAGTGTGCTTTACATTTGAAATGTGGGGGATCTAAGTTATGGCAATTAAACTGAATGGACTAATCTCAAGTTTGACAAGTGCATTTTTACCTCAACTAATTTATTTGTCAGTCAGCTGATTGAGCTGCTCATATGCTGTATCATCTCATCAGTCTGCATGTATGTGGTTTACATTCTAAGCTTAATGCGGGCAAAAAGCGGCAACTGAAATGAAACGGCAGGACCAGCAGAGAGGTTGGTGGGTCAAAAGGCGTCCAGTTTACTCAGCAGCTAGCCATTGTGTAAGTACAAGTGGGCAACAGAATTATAGCCAGCCAATGGGATGCCTTGTTTACCTAACAGCTTGCCACCAAGTAGCGGCAACTCAGCAGCTGAATTGAAAAGTGCCTATTTCACTTAGTGGCTAGTTATCAGCTAAGTGGTGATAAGTGAGTAGCACAGTTTTGCCAACACTCCCAAATTACTTGGGAAACCCCCTTGAATTTTATGCTGAAAATTTTCAAATTTTTTGTAGATTTTTGGCAATTTTTAGTCACCTCCCTGAATTTCATCAATATTTTCCTTCTATATTTCATATTAATTTATCCATCTTCCTGAATTTTACTTTCCACCTCCTGGATTTTATGTGTGGCAGGTTGGCAACACTGGCAGCAAAACCATTGTCAGCCTATGAGCTACCTTGCTTATGTGCACATGTACCTAGTAGCTGGCCACAAAGTAGAGACTGCTGAGTGGCAGGATGAAAAGTAGCCATATAGAAATGCCCAGGTTACTTAGGGACGAGGTAAGTACCAGGTATCAACAGCTGAGCAGCAGAATTTTAATTGTACGCAGCCAATTAGATGCCCATCATCCATTCAGGTTTCTTGTTCTCGCTAATCAGTGGCCCAGTCATTTGCGTAGTAAAATTTCAACCACCCACTGCTTAGCAGAACAGTAAAAGATAATCAGCAGCCAGTTGACAGGAACACTCAGCGCAAGCCCTTTTTATTCATAGGCGGCTGCGTCTCTCAGGTATGACAACTATTAAAAAAATGGGAGCACCAATTTACATATGTACATGTACTGGTGTTTATCAAACATTGTGGGTTGATGTAAACATTCTTGTTTGATATGGTAATCTGTTGCTCTTTTGAAATTAAAAATTTCGAAAATGAGGAAAAACTCTCAGGAAGGCTGAGAAGATTAGCTTGTGTTATAAATGTATTGTAAAGCTCATCCAAATTTTTTCCATGAAAAATTACCAGCAAGTATCTGATATAAATTCATGCAGCCCTCAACAGTTTTATTATGTTTATACACAACTTGCATTGCCCCCAGAGTGTGCCAAGGAAAGTTGTTGACTTGCTGTCCAGAGGGTTAATATGGCACTGGGATGTAACTGGTCACTTGACAAATTCATCTCTAGGGATCAACGATATGTCACTAGTACATTCATAGATATTTTTTCTACATTCATAGATACCTGTGGGACAACATAAAAGGCGTGCATCTTTTTGTCTCACTCATTTGATTCAATTAATACCATGCTTGGATTGTCTAGATGTGCAAACATTTTAAGATTACTGGAATATTGAATTACAACTTTTCACAGAGTGGTGAATTTGCCTCCAATTTTTAAGAGTTCAACAAAGTTTCACTTTAGTATTTCCCGTTGGGCTTGACCATTCCTCGAGCAATCCATCACCTGAGAAAGAGCCCTACAAAATGTTGAGACAGGTAGCAATTAATCATACATTATCAGATAGAGCTCTCCAGTAGTGTACAGAACACCTCTGACCCAGTGCTAACAGATCTCCCGTTCTACCACGACTTACAATTATGGCACAGCCATCAGGTTTGGTGAAGTGGAAATCTGTGTGTCACTGTGAGTCTTATTGGCAGTTAAACTTGATGGATTAGGTATTTTGTGAGTGGGAGACCTTTGTCCAGGCCATTGGCTTCAGAGAGCACAGCAACAGACAAGTTAGGCACAAGCTGCTACATCCATGTAAATGCTTCAATTTTGCTCTGGAGAAGGACGAAAAGGGCACTGATGTTTCGGAGACTTTGTGTGATCATGTTGCTGCAAATAGCAGAAACACAAGACTCTAGTTTTATCACAAGTTGAAAGTTTACTGTTGTTTTTTCGCTGTAACATGGGCACTGTCCATGCTATTCCTTCTTTAAAACTTAATGGATGCATACATTTTCATGTTTGCTCATCATGTGTGAATCAGGTAGCGCATGAAACCTTTTAAAAAGTTTAATGCCAAAGTTTTGCAGATCACTCATGATGATTCATTTACACATTTTGATATCATGGATATGATTCTTACCATGTATAATATGCAGACAGTGATATCTAGTTTCAAGTTGCTGATTGCATTTATGAATGAATGGTTTGAAATGAAGAATATATAAACCTAGCCATGCAAGGTTTAACCCTTTCCCCCTCAAACCAGCCAAAACTAGCTGCATGGTGGTCAAATGGCGTCTGCTTCAGTGTTTTCAACTAATTTCAACAGTTATGAAAAACAATTTGACTTAGAATTGTACATGAGACTTATCAAGATCACATGCCCCAGGTCAACAGCTTTCCTTGACATGGGTTGGGCACTTAGTGCCTATTTCTTTGAATTGATAAATTTAACTATATTTCAATACTGGTAGCTCCTGCAATATGATACCACCTGCCTGGCAAGTCATCCTGCAGCTGTTGCAAGGGAAGCTGCAGCATGACTTGCCAGGCAGTGCCAGAACCACTGACTAAGGCCTGTGACCATAGTATGGAATGAGTTAATAGCAGCTACTATAATAATTGCATTTTTTTTGCCACTGGTATGCATGTCCCCATTTTCATGTTATCACATTCACATGCATTACTTGACAATGGGAAAGTTATGCATGCATATAACGGGCACCCTGTCAATTACTCTCCATTGCCTGACGAGATCCAGAGAGATTGAAAACGGTTGCAAAAATATCTCCCCCATCAAGGCACTTGTCTTGTCATATGTATATATATGCATGTGTAACTTTCCCTTTGTCAAGTACATGTAATGCATGTGAATGATATGTATAGAATCTTTTTTTGTATATTTTCAGTCAAATAAAGGAGTCTTGAGTCTGAGTCTGAGTCATATACAATGTACGCCTAGTTGTATATTTTTGTTTCAAACATAAATGGATATATGCAGACCATATATTTATTGTGTATTCTGTTGCATGTGTTGCTGTTGTACTCATTCAATATTGTATTTTGAACTCCCATGCATTTTATTTTAAAATCTGGAAACAGACTGTTTTTTTGTATGGGTTATGGACAGGGTTTCTGATGGGAGAATGTCTTGAAAAGCAGTGTCATATCTTAGTTGTTCCTGTGAGAGTTGTATGAATTCAACTCAATGAGCCAATTTCTCTCAAAACATGTATCATGCTACCTTTAAATATTTCTGCCTCAGGTGCTATGACATGGGAGAAAGGCCAGGCATGAAAAGCACCACAGAACATAGTGTTTGACGGCTAATGGTGCCAAGATTGTGCCAATTGATATTTATGGGATATGGCCCTGTGTCCATTGCTTGGGGCCGGCCAGCCAAGCTGTTGCTATGCTAAATAGCATTGGGCTTCTTACAGAACAGAGCTCTTTTATCAGACAAAGTTGGCCTCACTGGAGGAAGCAAATCTCAAGCCCAATGGACTTCAACTGGGGATCAAACTCGAGTACATCTTTGTTTGGTTGACATGTTCCAATTTTGTGGAGATATCCACTGGAGTATTTGTACAACGGACTTAGAGTGGTGGGATACAAAATCCTAAATGATGGGTGAGGTTCTCAGAAATAATCGCCTTATGCCTTAGCGGAGAGAGACCGTCTAAGCCTGATCTGGCCCTGCTGACCAGATTTGCCTCTGCCATTGTGTAAATTGGCCCCCAGGGGGCCACATGGCCTCTGTTGCTGTCTTCATTTTTAGCAAAAGGGTTCTGTATGGAGAGCAAAGTAGATTTGTCTTTTTCAGCAGCGGACATGCTAGAGGGGAAGGCCTGGTGGTGTGTTCCTAAAGTACAGAGCACCAGTGATTGTATCCAGGCCCCATTATTTGACCTTTTACTGTTAGTTAACTTTTATCATAAATCCCTTTACAAAATAAAAATATTGGAAAAGAGTGAAAAGCGTTTTATAAGGTTTAGGACACGGCAAACACAGCTTATACCACATCATGTGGGACATGACTACATTGTTTGTGCCAATAATCAAGTCTGAAGGCCATAAATATACTAGCAGTCATTTGATAACTGAAACTGTACTTCAAGCAGGGATCCAGTATTGCCCACACAAGCAACTTTCATGAGAATTAACTGAGGCAGTAAAGGCAATCTGGTGCTTGCACATGCATTGGCCAATTAGCCCACAATGCCAATCCTTCCTTGCAGGGTTTCCATTTAAAAAGAAATGCCAGTGGTAGTAAAATTGGCTTTTACTGTTCATTTACAGTGGAAATGAAAGTAACTGATGTGATTTGACATTTACTTCTTGCTCGGATCACATATACTGTGCCCCAGTAATGGACAAAGACTTGTAAGACTTACAGCTCTTTTGTAGCCAATCAGAGAGCAGTGTGGCATAATTTGCTTGATCATTCTTGTGTTCAAGCATTGCAGAGATAATGTTCACAGAGGCTAGCGTGCTGTCTGCACGAATTGGTATCCACTGATCTGTCTGCAAAGACTTTTTGCAATATGCCTGAGCTTTCAAGTCCGTTGGAAATCTGCCTTGAGCATGATCCAAGGATTCAAAGTAGCTGCAGGTGTAGGATTAAACTCTGCTAAAAAAAAAAAAAAAAAAAAAGATATTAAAAATGTCTGCAAAAAAGAGACGACACACTTTTTTTTCTGCGGATATTGATGAAGCAGGAGAAGAGACTCAGGTGTACCTAATGAGGAGGAGACATAAGGCTGTGTCGTGGGACACAGACAACAGCTGAGCACCCAGCTTTTTGTCTTCTTGTCATTATTTATTTCTGTGGCAGTCAAATTTTTTTGCTCCCCCTTTTTTTTCCTTTATTTATTTCTGTAGCAGTCACCCGACAAGTAAAGAATATGCATAGACCGGATTACAACTGGTATGTTTATGACTCAGTACAGAGGCAAATGGCCCTGTGTGTAATACCTGTACCTCAGGGAACAGTATGTTATAGGCAGGTGCACAGTTTTATGGGAATACCTGGTTTGCCTACCAAAAACAAAAAACAAAACAAAAAATCCACAAAAACAAAAAATCAACAAAAACAAAAAATAAACTAACAAAAAAAAAAAAAAAAAACAGAAGGGGTTGTCTGGGAGCACACAATGAGGATAGTGCAGTTGATTCATGGGAAAGTAAGAAGTGAAAAGTGTGTATAAGGAAAAAGGGAAGACTTGGCCCAACAGCGTGGTGTTTTGTCTTTTTTTTTTTTTTTAACAAATAAACAGGGTAAATGTTGATGTAGCTGGTTTGAGTTTTTAACTCTAAGTGCAGCTGAAGAACCCACTTGAAGTCAGCAAGTTCACTCATTATTTGAGCTAGTTGTTCTGGGTTATCTCATCTATACTACAGTGAAGGATTTCATTTTTTCCGGAACAACCAATAAGAATACAGTTTGATTGTTTTTTTGTTTGTTTGTTTTTCTTTCTAGATACATACACACAATCAGGTTGATTTGTGACACCTGTGTGTGTGTGTGGCCTCAGATACATGTAATAATAACATGAATAAGATGCAAGGCAGTAATCCATATGGATTCCTTTCCTTTGGGGTATGGCTACATTTGAGTTTTCCTATATCTCTGTATATTGGTGTATATTGTACTTCATATAAGTCCACTGTGTCATGCCATTACAAGCAAGAACTTGTGATACACTATTTATGCTTTCTTTCTTTTTCTTTCTTTCTTTCTTTCTTTCTTTCTTTCTTTCTTTCTTTCTTTCTTTCTTTCTTTCTTTCTTTCTTTCTTTCTTTCTTTCTTTCTTCTCTCTCTCTCTCTCTCTCTTTCCTTCCTTCCTTCCTTCCTTCCCTTCCCTTCCCTTCCCTTATCTTTCTTTCTTTCTTTCTTTCTTTCTTTCTTTCTTTCTTTCTTTCTTTCTTTCTTTCTTTCTTTCTTTCTTTCTTTCTTTCTTTCTTTCTTTCTTTCATCTGTCACAGGGATTTGCTGTTTACAGTGACTCAGGTATTTTACCAGATGATGGTTATTTTGTAATCACTCCAAGCTGCAGTGTAAACAATGATACATAAATGGATCAAAGTTGCAATAAAAAGTGTATAGTACCAGAATTACCTAGAGTTTCTCATTACATGGTCATTCTTGTTTGTTTGGTGACACTTGACATTCTGTTTTATCCGGATTTCTTCCCATTACAATCCATGATATCTGAATCTTTGCTGAAAACTGACTGAATTATGGCTGAATTTGGCTGAAGCACAAAAAGTTGGCTGAATCTGGTCTGAAGGTTTATGGGGGCTCTCTGTATATTGTCTGAATATGGCTGAATTCCAGCTGAATTACTTCAGCAAAATTCAGATCGGCTGAATCTAGTCGGAATCACTTCAGCAATATTCACATGTATCTGAATTTTGTCTGAATCACTTCAGCAGTAGTTAGATGTATCTGAATCTGGTCTGAATCACTTCAGCAATATTCAGATCTTTCTGAATCTTGTCTGAATCACTTCAGCAATATTCAGATCTTTCTGAATTTTGTCTGAATCACTTCAGCAATATTCAGATCTTTCTGAATTTTGGCTGAATAGCTTAGTTCCGAGATAGGGACAATTTTTGCCACCGGTGGCGCTGACTACTATGTTCCCGCGAAGTCACGGACGTTTCTCCAAGTCTCGGGGGACACTTTCAAGTCTCGCCATTTTTCCCCATTGAGTTAACACGGGAAAGTTGGTGTCATTTTTTTAACGCCGGTTATTTCAATAATCTACAACTGTAACTGCAAGAAAGCATGCCACTGTACAACTGTAAGATACCAGGATGTACCAAAGATAGCAGAAAACACGGTCACTATGAAAAATATTGACACAAAACCTGAGACAAAACCTATACAAATTGGGGCCTGCATTGTGGCACAACTAACCATGCATTAAGTCACCCTTGATTGACTCGGTGAGTTCTGAGGGATTAGCCTAGGGCGCACTTCTGCCAGTGCTTTGAAGATCCTCGCGCTTGGCTGACCACTAACCAGATTAGCGCTTGACGGGTGCAATCAGAAATTAACAGTAAAGCACCTGACTTAAATTCGCAATACACTGTCTGCAAACTTTGTTACCTGATCACTGGCACACTGTAGGCCTTCAAGCATTTTCAGATCAGCTGTTATTATTTGTTTAAGATTGGCGACATTAAACAATAAATCAATATCGAATAATAATTATTAAAGCCAGTATGGATGACCCCTTCTTCCGTGACTATTCCCCAGACCTGGTTCAGTGCCTCGCCTTGCGAGGTTGGTCTTGTACAAAGTGCCTTCACATACAAAAGTTTGCATGGAACAAAGTTGGACAGCACGTGTAACTTAACCCCATGGATGCGCCCCTGTTCCGCAAGTTGGTAGCCCCTGGATTCGTGGCACTTCTGAACATTCTTGGGTGTCCAGTCACATTTGCTTATTAGGTAGGCAATCTTTAGAAACTTCTTAAGGTCAACCACTTTCATCTTTGAGAATTTGTGGTGTAGTTCATTTTCCGTCTGTTCAATCACGTTAATCGCCGCTCCGTCGTCCGTATTTCCCGCCATGTTCACTGAAACTGAACGATCACTGTGTTCTGTTCTGTGGTGGGATTTTTTTGGCTGTCTGTGGACATGACAAAGTTAGCCAGAATGGATTTTGTAGACCCTAGTGGCCACCGTCCTGAATGGGGCAATCCCAGAACGATTACTCTTGCATGTCGATTCTCTTATGGGTTTCGCTGTCACGCTGTGTTGGTCACGGCCTACTATAACTCGGGGAAAGCTTGACCGCGGAATTGCGTTACCAGGCATGTCGGGCATGCGTGGAGGGAAAAAATCTACCATGCGAAGCCTGGTGTTAAAAAATATCCC
>OZ026613.1:86367668-86424668 GCA_964020975.1 Hermodice carunculata | reverse complement strand
TAACTCGGAACGCCGTATTACTTCAGCAACATTCAGTTTTCTGAATTTTGCCTGAATCACTTCAGCAATATTCACATGTATGTGAATTTTGTCTGAATCACTTCAGCAGTAGTCAGATGTATCTGAATCTGGTATGAATCACTTCAGCAATATTCAGATCTTTCTGAATTTTGTCTGAATCACTTCAGCAATATTCAGATCTTTCTGAATTTTGGCTGAATCACTTCAGCAACATTCAGTTATCTGAATTTTGCCTGAATCACTTCAGAAAAATTCAGAAGTTACTGAGTTTTAATTGCATACCATAATTTGGGGTGAACACGAACACTTAAAGGGATTTTACTGCTGCACCTCTATATCTCTATTTTTAAACAGTGGAAAACTGTGGAGAATCAATGTATAACTGTTTTGTTTGTAATTTGTAAAATTGAATAAATATGAGGATTGTTTGAAACCTTCCGATGAATTTTACAAAGTTATATTCAAATCAGAATGTTCTTGTAAATAATTCCCTTACACAGAAAGCAACTGTATATAACCATTTACTAAGTTGTATAATTTTTAGAAAACTATTTTCATAATGAGAAATGTTAGTTTTTTTGTAGCCATAAAATCTTACAAATTTGGGACAATAACATAATTTTCTGTGCCTGTATACTTTAACAGGAACATCTGTCCAAGATAATTCCACTTACACTCCTGGGATTCTAGCTGAATACAGGCTGAATTCTTGCTGAAGTTGCTTGAATTATAGCTGAAGCTGTATGAATACTGCCTGGGATTTTGGCTGAACCTAACTGAATCCAGGCAGAATTATGTCTGAATTCTAGCTGAATCTATTGTCTGAATACTAACTGAATCTTTCTGAATCCATGATGAATCATGTATGAATTTTGACTGAAGTTGTCTGAATCAAAGCTGAATATTACCTGAATAATGATTGAAGCTATTTGAATCCAAACTGAATTGTCTGAATTCTGGCTGAAGTTGTCTGAATTATAGCTGAAGCTGTATGAATTTGGGCTGAATCTGTCTGAATACTGGCTGAAACTATCTGAATGCTGCCTGAATAATGCTGAATTCTGCCTGAAACTATCTGAATATTGGCTGAATCTGATCTGAATCCTGCCTGAAACTCTCTGAATACTGACTGAAGTTAACTGAAATCTGGCTGTATCTTCTTCTGAATTTTGGCTGAATCTTGACTGAATTCTAGCTGAAGCGCTCTGAATTCTTGCTGAATCTGACTGAAATCTTGCTGAAACGGACTGAATAGTGGCTGAAAAGACCGAATTTCAGACGATATTCAGATAAGGATGTTTCAGACAGAATTCAGATATGATTCAGACAAATTCAGACAGAAATTTTCCATAAGGGTTCCTTCCTTCCTTTTCCTTCTTTTTTATCATTTTATATATTTGTTTTTCGTGGAAAATTTGTATAAGAAAAAGGTTCTTGGTCTTGTTGAAACTGTGGTAAACAAGATGAATTCAGCAAGTAATTTATTCATGAGATCTGTTGGATATCTTGTGGATTGTCGCAGAGGAAAATTGTACCAGGCATCCTTTTCTGAGCAGAGATTCTGATTCCTGGCCTTTAAGTGACACAGGCTTTGCCATATTAAGGCAAACGTTGTGTTTTTTAAATAACGTGGACCATTTTATTGAATGACACCTGTTTTGTTGGTAAATGACACAGGTGGCATTGTTAAATGAAATGGGCTCTGTTGGTATGTAAATGACATGGACTGCCTTGTTGAATGACACAGGTCTGGTTGGTACATAACACAGGCAGTGTTGTTAAATGACAGTGGTTTTGTTGTTGACTGACACAGGCTGGGTTAAATTGTTAAATGGCTTATGGTTTTGTTCTTGACTGACACGGGCTTTGTTGCTAAATGACAGGTTTTGTTGTTGACTGACACAGGCTTTGTTGTTATATGACATAGGTTTTGTTGTAGACTGATGCAGGCTTTGTTGTTAAATGACATAGGTTTTGTTGACTGACATAGGCTGTGTTGTTAAATGACATGTTTTGTGGTTGACTGACACTGTGGCTGTGTTGTCAAATGACTGATAGGTTTTGTTCTTAAATGGCTTATAGGTTTTGTTCTTGACTGACACAAGCTGTGTTGCTAAATGACTGATAGGTTTTGTTCTTGACTGACACAGGCTGTGTTGTCAAATGACTGATAGGTTTTGTTCTTGACTGACACAGGCTGTGTTGTCAAATGACTGATAGGTTTTGTTCTTGACTGACACAGGCTGTGTTGCTAAATGACTGATAGGTTTTGTTGTTGACTGACACAGGCTGTGTTGCTAAATGACTGATAGGTTTTGTTGTTGACTGACACAGGCTGTGTTGCTAAATGACTGATAGGTTTTGTTCTTGACTGACACAGGCTGTGTTGCTAAATGACTGATAGGTTTTGTTGTTGACTGACACAGGCTGTGTTGTCAAATGACTGATAGGTTTTGTTCTTGACTGACACAGGCTGTGTTGCTAAATGACTGATAGGTTTTGTTGTTGACTGACACAGGCTGTGTTGTCAAATGACTGATAGGTTTTGTTGTTGACTGACACAGGCTGTGTTGCTAAATGATTGATAGGTTTTGTTCTTGACTGACACAGGCTGTGTTGTTAAATGACATTGGTTTTTTGTTGACTGACACAGGCTGGGTTGTTATAATACGTGGCCTGTGTTGTTTTATCCACTGCCAGTAGACAGTTGTTTGGTTTTTCATGTTGTAAGTCTCAGAACCATCATGAATTTTGGCTGCTTACCACCAGTCAAGCCAATCAATGTATGTCCTGGGAGTGTAATCTGCATGTTTCAGTTCCATTACTCTAGTCCAGTAGTACGCCATTGCACACAAACAAGGATTATCATTGTAACTGTATAGAAATTTTCTAGTGCCAATCAGGTTCAAAAATGTGCTATTGATTTTGATGAGGAAATTATTGTATCATACTTGTCCTTCTGAATTACTTAATATGATCTCTTTGCCATCTTTTTCTAGTATACATGTATGGACAAAAGGCTTGCTTTTTCTGAGAAGGGACCAAAAAACAAAATAATGTGTGATATCATAATTACCAGTGGACTAGCTGTCTTCATTCTTCTACAAGAGCATAACAGTATAAATGTATAACCAATTGTAGGACAGCATTATCTGGACTTGAAACTGTAGAAGGTTTATTCTCTATACCATGTCTACTATAATATTCTGTGGCACTCCGCTTATCTGCCGCGGTCCTGGCTAGCTTAGTAGCTAGTCAGGTGGCCTTTAGTACAAAAAAAAAAAAAAAAAAGGAGCAAGCCCTATCCCAGTGTCGCAACTTTGCGCTCGGCATGCCCACAGCCCCTGCAGGCAAGTTTTTCAGTTCAGACCATTGAGTTCAGATTGAGTATGATGGCACAAACTTTAGTCAGTCCAGTGATTGCTTGAATTCTTTGACACTTTTCTGTGTCAGAAATATGAGATTTCATGAAAAATTGGTTTTCAGTGCCAAAATTGAACATCTCTGAAAATTCTAGTTTTATTATTATTATTATTATTATTATTATTATTATTATTATTATTATTATTATTATTATTATTATTTAGTGCTTTCAGGGGAAATGGTTCATTACATTTCATACTTTATGTATAATGTTATTAACACTTCCAGTGCCATGTTAGTATGCCAGGCAAGCCTGTTGACCGTGGCCGTTCTTTGTCTGTGAGAATATAAACCTGCTGGCACTTGAATGAAAGGTCTTTTTACTGGAAGTTTCATTCTAGAATCATTGATGCACTTCAGATGAGCAGGACTTATGTTGTGGTTCGTTGTGAAAGAGACGAAAGCTGGTCCTGTTCCATGCATATCAGGCACGAGGGCAGAAGTACTGTCGTTTCATTGTACCTCGAGGTGCAATTCTAGCCAGAGCTAATGCAATGGAGGGCCTTGAGTGGGCAGTAGCCAGGAACTTGTTATCTGTAAGGGCCTTGAGTGAGCCAGTAAATAACTGCAATGCATGCTCTCTAATCTACCCCATCAACTTTGGACATTAAAAAAGACGAAAATCACATATTGGCATGCAGCGGTGGATTCCAAGGCCAAAAAGGGTCGGTTCAAAATCCTGCTGAAATGTGCTTTAAAGACTTGTTGTTGCTTGATCTTTGGCTTACATAACACCAGGTGAGGAAAAGTATAAATTGAGACTGGCGTCACTGCCATACAGCTGTAGGCTGGCTGCCATCTACCCAAAATAAGTCGCCACAGTTTTGTGTGCTTCCTGCCTGCAAAAGTTTTCCCTTTTTTCCAGTACATTACAAAATGTGCCACTGTGAATGCTTTTTCAGACATTAAATGCTTTTGCCACATAATCAGTCTTCTATTTTAAAGCAAAGAGGAAACAAAATTGGAATTTGCCAACTAAAAGTTCTCATGACTGGCAGAACTGAAACTGTTATCTCCATTTTAGCCTTAATTTAATGGCTGGCACAGACTAATTAGCTGGCACATGGGCACCGTACATGTGTCTGCAGTATGTGTGTTTGGAAAATGCTACATATATGCCAGGAATAGTCTTGGTAGATTTTTAGTTCATCACAAACTTTATGCTTGCTTGAGAGTACATGTCTACTGGGGTATTTTTGTTTCCATTTAGCTTAAATTTTGCCAACATAGAGTTGTAATCATGTAATTATGTAAAGGTTGATCCCTGTCTGCAGCATTCTGCATGAAGCAATACATGAAAATATTTAAAATTAGTTGGGTATTATGTACTGGATATAATCTTAGTAGGAAGCATATTGCCTCAGCATACTCTTACTAATGTGATAACACAAGGCATGACCTTTGTCCATAGCTAGTCATGTAAAATTGTTCAAGAGCATATATTAATGCCAAATCAATTACATTTGGATATGTCACATGTTTGCATAACCTGTTGAAATGTGCTTCGTGGTCATGTGATCACATGGTGTGATTCCTTGGTCTGCGTTATGCAAGGTGCAGCAGCAGAATCTGTCAAATTAGTCATATGTCACCTGATGATCCACTCCTATGTAATACACGTATTAGCCAATCACAGGGCAGTCTCAACTGGCAAATAAAGCCACTTTAATCTGCATCCATTCAACAGAAGTAGGAAGTAGAGTGGTGGCTGGAGAGATGAATTACATTTCTTATTTCCACATGAGACTGAGACTGGAAGAGAAATCTCCTCTTTTTTTTAATCAAATTGCCCCATCATTATTCCACGAATGTTTCCTTCATTAAATGTTGTCAAGGTAGAATTTACCAAGTTGCTGAGAGTTGAATCCACTGTTTTGATGTTTAAGATGGGTCTGATGTGTGATGTCTAGCAGACAGTGCCAGTGACAGCAGGCAGTATTACATGTGTACATGGTGTACATCAGACCACAGTAATTGATGGCAGATTAACATCCCAGAAATAAATCAACGGAAACATATACGATGTAGTCATACCAAACACGATATAATGTCATGGCAGAAAATTGAGTATCAAGTGAAGCCATGTGTTTTTTCAATAAAGCTGTGGCTCAGCCGCATGCATGTTCACCATCAAAATTCACACAATGGGAGGTTTATGAGGATGTTGATGTCCTTGTTTTCTATTGTACATGGAGCAGCTATACATGTAGTACAGGAAGTCTAGAACCTGTTATATATTGATGCAGTTGTAAGAGGGTCTGAGATGACCGTGCATAGTCAGGGATGTCTTTTCATCTGGTGTGAGTGGCTGATGATGCTTCCATACTCTCATTCCTTGGTGTGAAAGCATATGTACATACACGCACATGTATTGCAATGTTTTGATTTCACACAGCATCCTTTCCACATACATTAAAACCTCCCTATGCCGAACACCTTTGGGACCAGAAAAAAAGTGTTCGGTATAGGGAGGTTTGATAACATTAAAAGTATATATTTGGGACCGAGAAATGGTGTTCAGTATAGAGAGGTGTTTGTTATACGGAGGTGTTCGGTTAGAGAGGTTTTACTGTACTTACTGTAGAATGTACTTATTTTCATTCACAAAAATTTTCACAGTTTTTGCATTTCAGGCATTTTACTGAAATTTTAACTCTATTTTGGACATTATGAGTTCCTATTAATTCATTCGGTGCCAACTGCAACTTACGTGGAACAATTTAAAATGAACTGCTCTGAAATACAATAAGGGTGCCAGAATCAAGTTCCTTAGCTTTCATTCATGTACCATCATGCCTGCAGTTATATAGAATAGAATAGTTCAGGTCAACAGGTTTTCTTGGTGCACTTTGGGAGTACTGTGCCAAAAGCATGTCTAGGAAAGCTGTTGACTCAGTCAAAATGTGGCAATGAAATAGTTAAGCATATAATTATATAATTATTCGTTCCGAACATAAAATGTATATTTTCAGCATTTCCTTAATGCTGGTGGATTTTAAGTCCCCCATTCTGGAAATAAATGCCGACTCAGTACATACACTGCATAACCATGTTGATATGGCACTGGCACATAACTACCTCCATTGAACCATTCTTTTTTAAGAATGGGGATTTGGTCAAGTGGATATGTGCGTTTCACATTACAGCTGGGCGACTAGTGCCGAAGGTTGCAGGTTCGAGTCCCGCTCGTTCCGAACATAAAATAGTATTTTAAAGTATTACATGTATTTCATCGTGTTTTTATTTTTCATTGTCTTCTACCATCAGGGAAATTAGTGAAAATAGAAACACAGTGAAATTGAGTGAATTTACAGTGGTACAAATGAGACAAGGATGGTCTAAATATACTTGAGGCTTGTAACAGTAACATTAGATGTACTTTGCTGCCTGCTTGCCAAGTTGCTACATCTGCAATATGGTCATTAAATACCACACAATGCTTCAGTAAAATCATGTTCATAACGGGAGTTTTACATGCTTCATTTATCTGATTTATCAGAGAAAATTATTATAATCTGGTGACAGCTGTGTTAAGAGTGAATGCACATGAACTGAGGGATGTCTTCTTGTTAATGGATATTGTACTGGCCTAAGTTATAAATGGGGGGGTGAGTACATGGCATGGAACAGCATGTACGGTTGAATGGTTTTAACTCTGGTGTTTATGAAGCTTAAATTAGGTGTTAAACAAAGCATGTGTTTTCAGAGTCAGTGCATTATAATTGCACATACTGTATATTCAAAATGGTTGTAAAGATTGTGATTTAAGGATCCTCTATGAATGTACTAATGAGATCATTAAATCTTCAGCCACTGAGGTTTGTCTAACCAGTCAATCACTGTACAGAGATCCACATTACACACTATTGAAGAGAGTCTCCATTGATTGCTGTTACATCACTTGTCATACTCCCACCACAGACTTGTGTGAAATGGTTCTTACACACAATCATGCAGACCTGAACATCAGGCAGATTCCCTGTATGCTATATGTATATGCAAGTTTTGGCCCCATTTTACAATTGCCTATGAAGAAATCTTATCTGGAGACTGTTGAATGTCACACATCGTTGATAGAATGTGGTACAGTGGTACCTGCTATTTAAGACCATCCCTACAGCCAACAAAAAGTGGTCTCATACTGCAGGTGGTCTTAAATTGAAGGTATATTTAACCTGTAAATACAGCAGAGGGTCTTGAAAGAGTGGTCTTAAAAAGACATGCGGTCTTAAATTGGAGGTGGTCTTTAAAGCAGGTACCACTGTACCAGCAAGGTGTGACACTACACTGTGTGCTTTTCACTGTATAACCAATAAAGTCTATTTTTTCTTTAATGCATTCACTTTGAGCTAATCACAGACACTGGCTCTGAGCCATGATAATATGGTTTCATGATGATATAGGGCAAGGGTATAATACAGCTCCACTAACATTCGGCCTGACACTAATAAAGCATATCCAGGATTATCCATGACATGGATAATCCTGGATATGCTTTATTAGTGTCAGGCCGAATGTTAGTACAAAGGTCATCACATAGATGGAGCTGTATAAAAACCTTGTATTATACCCTTGCCCTATATCATCATGAAACCATATTATCATGGGCTTGTAAAAAATATAGATGTGCATAGGGAGCCTGGGGTGTTGACAGAGGCAATGATTTGGCTTCAATCATGTGAGAACCTGTATATTCAGTAGTCCCTCTTTTGAGAGACCATCCTCAGGGCAGGTCTAAAAGTGGTCACATAAAGCAGGTGGTCTCTCATTGGAGGTAAACTGATGTGGAAAAAAATCATAAAGGGCCTCAGGAATGAGGTCTGAAAAGACAGGTAGTATCTCAGAAAGGACAACTTTATATATATATATATATATATATATATATATATATATATATATATATATGCTCATTTTCACGGATATACAAGTAGGCACTGACAAACTGTGAAATATGCAATATGCTAGTGACAAAATAGCAAAAAATTCCATAAGATAGCCTGTTTCCTTCCTATCTGTACATGGGTAACTTCCTAAAAATTATTTTGGTGAAACTGAGAAATGAGTGGATGTTCCAAGTGAGCAGCCAGCCTGACCATTTGCTTGCAGCATATATGGTAGATCCAGAAGAGTGAAGTACATGTGTGGGATATTTATATCTGTACTGTAAATTAGACTCTTAATGTCTATATTACTTTTGCCCCAACTGCCAAAGGTGGCATAGGGGAACAAAGAGTGAAGATAGAGAAGGGGGAGGGATGGTCTGTCCATCCAACCAGCTGGCAGCATATCTCAGGAACTCTATAAGGTAGAATAATGAAATTTATAACACAGATGCATCATACCAAGGGCATGTGTACTTTTTATTGTTTTTGACCTTAACTTATTTTCAAGGTCACAGGGCCCAAAAACATGTACATTTTGGGACATTTTGATTTATATATCTAATGCCATTAAAGCTTTGCCTTTCATATTTTCAACAAATATCCAGTGCCCGGGGATGCTGAGTGTAAGAAATTTTGGATCACCTTCACATGCATTCAAGGTCACAGGGCCCAAAAACATGTCCATTTGGGACATTTTGATTTATACATGCACTACTATGTGCCTTTGGCATTTGCAATGAAGGGTCTACTTAGGAAGATACTGAGTGTAGAATATTTTGATTGACCTTGACCTGTTGTCAAGGTCACACTGACCTTTGCTAAAGAAACATTGTATTTAGGTAAGAAGTATCTATCAATATAACGTAACTTCAGATAATTCGAACACAATTAGAATTACCAGTAATTATCTGGTCTGCACCAAGGGATAACAAAACCCACACACACTGATCTCATCTCCACAAACTTCCTGCTACAACTGCATCTGTGCTGATGATTTTTCCTTGACCATATACAGACCACTCCATTCCTTTTGTCACTTTACATTTACCCTTTTCTGCTTAACTCTCCCAAAAGCACCCAGATTTTAATTGTCTGCCATAATGTGTTTTTACTTAAAATATTCATGACCAGAAAACATTCAGATTTGTATGCAAAACCATTCATGATGGCATATGCCCTGGATCAATAGCTTTCCTTGGCATGGGTTGGACACAATGCACCCAACCTGCACCAAGGAAAGTTGTTGACTCAGTTGTCCTCACACCACAAATGGTTTAAATATCAAGAACATATGCTAGCACAAGTGTTTACATATTACTTTTTGTAAACACCTTGCATACCTAACACAATCCCATTTCAGCAACTCTGAAAATCAAGAGCTACATTTTTTACAAGACACAGCTTCCTGGCTACAACAGACTACCACTAGAAAACTGCCATGTCACTGATCTGTCTGATCAGAGACAGGCTACATCAGACTACCACTAAAAACATGCCATGCTACTGATCTGTCTGACCAGACACAAGCTACATCAGACCACCATTAGAAAACTGCCATGCCATTCTGTCTGACTAGACACAGGCTGCATCAGGACTGCCACTGGATAGCATATTACCCATCCATCTGTGTTGTTTACCTGTGCATTACATTGACCTGGCCAGCTGTGTGACTAGGCAGAGCTTCCTAGTATAACCATCTGCCACAAGATAACTACCACCCCAGTGACCTGTCTGACTAGACACTGGATACAATTAATAGTCTGCCATAGGAGAACTGCTACTCCAATCACCCATAATAATCTGGGCTGCATATTTTTTTGCCTTTCAGACCTAGCAAGGTGTGTGACTAGACACAGGGTACAACAATATACCAGAGAATAACTACCACTCCTGCAGTGACCTGTCTGACTATAGACACAGGATATAATAGACTGCTACTGCATGGATAGCTGCCATTCTTGTCATATGTCTATCTGTGTTGTGTATGTGCTTTTTGTAGTGTGTAAGTACCAATATTATGCCTCACTCACATACCATTGATCCAGCCTCTGGACCTTTCACATCTGTGCAAATGGCACTGTCACTGATATCATCTGGTCGATAAAGTATTACGTGGATGCAATACTTCAAAGGTGTCTAAATTGGGTGCAGAGTTTACCAAGAAATATCTCTATTTAGGGTACATGCAGATTCAAGCTTTACTGTGTTTCCGTTTGATTGGTTTTTGGGGAAGAACAAATACTCTTCTGTCATTTGAAAATAAAATCTGTCTATTATATTTAGGTGTAGGGTACAATGTCAAGCAATTTTAATTCTGTATGTGACCACCAGGTGGCACATCACATCAATATGAGGTGGGATCATTTGCAGGCGAAAGGATCTCAGTATGGAAGACAAGTTCTGGTCACAAAGAGTGAGGAGGGAGCGGGCTGTCTATAGTGCCCTAATGAATGAAGGCTGTACATGGAGCACCCATGCAGGGGCTGATGTGGGCTTCACTGCCGAGTTTCCTGTCAAATATCATCACATTCATTAGGCACATTTAACGGCCTCAGCATGCATCTTGTACCAGAGGTTAATTGAGTCTACAGCACAGCATGGCTGTTCCCGGCAGATCAACAATTAAACCTATGCAACTGGCTTTCCTTGTATTGTGCCCACTGCCATGCACCACAGCATGGTTCACAGACCTTAATTACCAAAGGATTTGCACGGCTCAGTCTCATGCTCATTTAAGCATGCTTAAAGATTGTAAAAGTCCTGCTCCAAGTACATCAAAGGCCAAATTGGGTGCAGATAACATCTTGGTTCTGTGGCCTTGTGTTTACTGATACTGTTTAATCTGATAAAGAGAGTCATTTTCCAAGTTGGGGGCCTGTTGTTTCCTGAAACCCATCGGGTACACTATTAAAGTGCATGGTTCTCTTAGATTCCAGTCATCATGTGCCTCAGTAGTAAACTGTATTATCAGTGATATAAGGGTCCCATAGGGATTTAAACAATGAAACACATATTTCTTATCCTGCATTTTAAAGGAATGTCACCAGCATGTACACTTGTTGTCATGATGTGCCTATTTTGTCAGTGTGGGAGGAGAGTTGTAGGGTGGGATGCAGCTGGCTTGTTAGCCTGGCTAATTGGGCATGATGCCCTTATTATCCCCTTAGCTTGTAAGGCAGTAAAGTGAAAGCTGCTGCCCTTGATGTGAAAGACACTTGTTTTTCTGCCGTAATTGCATTAAGAGCCAATGTGATGCCAATTGCAAGCAGCCAACCCTTCAGGCCTTCACAGTCTGTGTGACAACTGGTGATCCTCTTCATTTTTAAAATGTATCTATGCATATGTGTGTGTATGTGTATGTGTGTGTGTGCGCGTGCGTGTGCGTGCGTGCGTGCGTGTGTGCGTGCCCGACATGCATACATTATCACCCGTAATTGCTGGCACCTCTAATTAAGTTAAGTGTACCTTAATCTGTTCAAGCAATATGTGTCTCTGTGTGGTTACAGCCACCAAGCTCACAGTGACACTAGCATGCATTTAAAGGTACAAAATGCATAAAAGATGTTCATAAAGGAAAATGTCTTCATTTAATCAACATGGAACCTAATGAATAAAATGACTGTCTATAGCCTTGTCTGGTGTCTGCTGGAAGTCAAATTTTGCATCTGCGTAGGCAGGTGCTGTATAAACTGGTTGAAATCATGATAAATACAATTCATTTGTGGTAAAGTTTATAGTTGCAATGATTAGCGCAAGAGTGATAGCATATATATTGTCATGACAACTAGTCTCAGCAGAATGTAAATTTGGGTTTAGTATGTGAATTCCTTTTCATTTGCCTTAAGAGTCAAGACTGAGTCTTTGACAGCTTTGGGTTGACACAAGTCGATCATGTCCTGTTTGATGCCCCGCCTGCACAATGCTAATGGCTTCCCGCACGCTACAAGACAAGTCTCATCGGCAGTTCTGCACTCATGGTGTTTGCTGTGAAGTAAAAGAAAACATTGAGACTGCAAACATTTGACAACTAACCAGTTTGGCCCACTTGAAAGGAAAGGGTTTGTAAAGTATACCAATACCTTTCACAATGAATTTGTTTAAGCAGATTTATAAAATAAAATATAATGGATTTCCATGTATTGAAACCATGTATTGACCCTTGTCTTAAGTTCCAAAAATTGTTAGCATACCTTGTAGCTTGTTTTTCTGAGGTTGTTAGCCTTAAATCAATGAAGTTAAAATCAATGACATTTCAAAAATCTGCCCCACTTTGTGATCTAATTATTTTGCCATTGCCAATCTGTATATTAAAGAATAATTATTAAAGCTAGGTTGGTTTAACGGCATGTAAATAAAACAACAGATGTAAGAAATCTCTAAGGTAGCATACTAAAGGTGACAAAACCCCTATGTGTACAGTCTTATGCACAGCTGGTGACAGCATATAGCAACGAAATGATTCTACATCTATTAGTATTAAATCTATACCTGTATGACTATATTGTACATCCATCAACATTAGATCTATACCTGTATAACTATTGTACATCCATCAGCATTAGATCTATACCTGTATAACTGTTGTCAATTGCAGCTGTTTTATTACATTCTCATTGTAATTTGTCAAAATGTGTGAAGAAATTGCACTTTGTAACATAAATTGAGAGAGTTGTTATTTGTTATGGTCAGCATGGACATTAATTCCTCACATCACACAAGTAGAGACCTGACCACCATAATATTGCAGGTCTGGACAATCAAATTTCATATAGTTGGCCATCTGATATTAATTAGGATTTATTGGACTTGGAGGAGTTCATCTATCTTGATATTATGCTGGTCAGTGACAGCTAATCGTTAAGTAACGACAATGTGGTCTGCACATCATGTAGGCCTCACATGTCTCAATGACCTTTAAGCCAGGCCATACACATCATTGTACATGCATACATGTATGTACACCTATAATATGAAGTTAAGAAACAAGCATAATGTCAATGCAGCACAGGTCAGCGTATTAAAATTTTTTAACTCCTGTACCCTCAGAAATATGGCCACCAAATCCATACGGTCTATCATGTCAGTGGTCATAAATTGCAGGTTTTTCTGTGTGAATATTTTCATGCATACAGAGTGTAAATGTTAACATGATATTGCCAGTGAATGCCTGTAGAAAAATACACAAGCCAAATTGATCAAGACAAACAGTTTTTGTGGAGAGCATAATGTGTTTCTATAGCTGCAGCAATTCCGAGTACAAAGCAAAACATGTAGAAAGGCGTGGCAGACATACAAGTGTCCACTGTGCATTGATCTGACGGGGAGTCTTCAGTGGCATGAGAAGCCCACACAAAATCATACAAAATGCTATCAATGCTTGAAATTCTGGCTAGGTAGAAAATCTATGTGGATAGCAGTTACCAGAAAATGTGTAGCCATGTTATGCTGGGGGCATTTTGCTTTTGGTGTGAGGCAGAAGCCCATGGTGAAGAAAAGCTCCTCTTGGAAAACCTCTGTTTCTGATCACAAACATTTATTCAGATATAATTAGGCTAGATTTTTTTTAAAAGTCATTATTGGCTTGCATATGTTGGTTACTAATGATATTGAAGTTGAATCTTATTGAAGACACCATACAGACATGCCTTTTTGTGATAGACGAGTCATTTGACCGGCTTCCTCAGGCTCCTCGGGCACGGTAACAATGGTGTTGTATTACTGTGAAGCAAAAGTGCTTTCAGATCTTCCATCTACAATTTGCATTTGCAGCTTCCTCGAGAAAACTTTGTCTGGATCCTGCTGCAAGTTGATGGCCTTGTACCGTGGGTGTGTCTACCGAATTTGTTTACTGTGCCATACTTGAGGGGTTTTTTTGTTTTTGTTTTTGTTTTTGTTTTTTTACCTCAGCTGACTTGTCAGTCATAGCAATATTGGTAATAATAATAATAATAATAATAATAATAATAATAATAATAATAATAATAATAATAATAATAATAATAATAATAATAATAATAATAATAATAATAGCTTTATTTAAAGATGGTAAACCATGTCATTATGGGTAAAATGATTTTCAATGGGCCATCTATCATGATATATTATAAATACTACAAATGTATATGCAAAAAAAAGCTAAACTAAAAGCACTATTGATTTTTTTTTTAAATTAAACATGCAGTTTACAGTCACTGCGGGGTGTAATTTGGTGTATCTTAAGTAAAATGTTCTTTTTTTTGTAGATAGCCTGAGCCTTTTAAATATTGCACACATCATGTTTTAAAGATATTCAAGTTTGGCGACTGTTTTATGTGATCATCCAGCCTGTTCCACAGTATGGTGCTTCTGCACTTAAAAGTCCACTGACCAATAGGAAGTTTGTAGGCTGGCACATACATATTTCCAGATTGACTATTCCTCATGCTATAGGCATGAATATGCTGAACATCTGTAAAAGCATCTTTGAGGTATTGTGGTGGTGTTCCATGTACAATTCTGTACAAGAGTAGTCCCTGAAAACATTCAGTCAGCTGAGGTTATTTAGTTGGTTGCCAATCCATCATCCAAAATTGACATCTTTTGACTTCCCAAAACCCTTTAGGTAGATCCTCTTCAAAGTTGGGGGGGGGGGGATCTACCTAAGGTGGGTCTCTACCAAGTTCATTCAAATATGATTTTTTTTGTGTGTTTTTGCTGTTTTCTTTACCATGACTGTCAAACAGATTGTGCTGAAACTTGGTAGAAATGTACCTAGAAGAATGGTCACTCAAAGTTATTCTCTTGGTGGTGATGCTTTTGATCCCTGATTTTGAACATTTTTTTCAATACAGCTACATGTACTTGTTATTTAATGCACCCATTTGTATTAGTTACAATATAAGTCAATAGGGATTGGAAATATACTTTACTTTTTTTACTTCTCCCAAACCTTTAGCCAGATTCTTTTGTAACTTGGCTGTCTGCAGAGTGTGTTCAAATGGTCATGCTCCATTGATTTTTGGTTCCTTTTTTGGCAAAAATCTTAAAAATCTTTTTCACTAAACCAAGTTGCCAGTTGCTCTAAAATTGCACAGAAACACTTCTGGGTACCATAGACCAGGGTGGGACTTACTAGAGATTGAATGTCAAGGTCAGCAGAGGACAGGCTGTTTACAGAGTACTGTCTGTTGTGTGCATGTGCTTATGCATGAGAAACTTGGAAAAATACAGTCAAGCCATTTTTTTTTCTTTTTTGGTAATGTGGCAGAGTTTACAGTAGAATCTGCTGTACTGAAGTTTTTGTGACTGTTGTAGTCCCGTAACCATAACTGACACAATCCTGTAGGATCTTTAATTACCATGATTACATGTATGTCATGATCAGCACTTTATTTGCCACAGAATGGGCAAAACCTCTGTATTTAGCAACAATGAAAATAAGTACCGATGATTTTTCCTCAAACGTCATTTGTGCATGACAGTGTGTTGAAGCAGCATTTTGTGATATAGTTGTCTTCATGTCTCGATGTATCAACTTTTTTTTCAGGACCACCACTGATCAGATTCAGCTTTTCCACCTTACCATATGCTCATCAAGTTTCTCATGTAGCAGACTGATGTAAACACAAGTTTAGGCTACAGGTGTTCTGGGGAAGAAATTATTAGTTGCTGAAGGAAGCTCCTAAAGTAATATTGTAACCCCACAACATGTGCACATGATTAGACCACTGTATAAATTGTATTGCAAGGTGCTAGTCAAAATAAAACACATGTACATGTACATAATGTGCTGGTATGCACACAAAATCAAACATAAGGTGGCATTTGATCGTAAGTCAGTCATGAAGATTGGAGACCAACATTATGGCAAATCAGATGAGCATTGCAACAGGACTGTGGCAGTTCACAACACAATTGTGTGAATTAACATTATATTAAAGACATTCTTACAAGCCTGAATTTGAGTGTAACAGTAACAGTGTTTTTCTCACTGGTGACAATTAACTCTTTCAGTGTCAATCATGTCTAAAGTCGATCTACTAAAGTGAACCTAGTCTGAATTATCATTAGGATCTCAGATTCGTACTCCTCGTAAAAAGACCTTTCATTCAAGTACCAGCATGCCTCTAGTTCCAGAGAAATTATCCCAACTCTACAGCTTTTCTCAGTGTGCATTTGGCGCAATGTGCCCAATGTCCACTGAGAAAAGCTGTTGACGCAGTCCCAAATTTGTCACTTAAAGAGTTAATATATTGATGACAGCAAAGAGGCTGCTGACTTAAATCATCATATAATTCACATTTTTCCCTTAGGCTACAATCTCATTAATAGTCAAGTGCTGCTTTTCAGGATGGTCAATCGTTAAGTTCTCTTGAAATACCAGGAAAAGTCTGATTGATGCCCAACTAGGGAAAAATACCATGTAATATATGGGAGGGGGTGGTGCTCAGAAAAAATTAACCCTTCAAGGACATTATACTTTTCCAATTGACAGATGAAAAAGATGGGCTTACAACCTGAGGACCCCACATACACGGCTCTGTTCAATGCCTGCAGCAACTCTCCATGGAAGGAGGATGGACTACAGCGGGCTAGAGGCTTGTGGCAATTGATAACAGAGAAGGGTTACCAGCCCAATTCTACCACATACAAAGCTATGATCAAGGCGTTTGGGGTGTGTGGGGACATAGAGACTGCCTTCCTATTGGTGGACGAGATGCAGCAGGCTGGCATTGCCCTGGACACAGAGGTGTACAGCTTCCTGCTGATGGCATGTATCAGTGACACACAGGCTGGCTTCAGGCATGCCATACTGGTGAGTAGGCACCACCAGCATCAGTAGCATTGCAGGGTGAATCAAATTACAGTTTCAGGCATGGAATATAAATGTTAATGTGGTTAAATAATGGGATATGATTCTGTATTGCATACAAGCATTTGCTTCAGCAGCAGTCAGCTCAACTCTCAACTTTTCAAACAGAGTTCAAACTGATTTCTGCTGCAAATGGGGTGCAAATAATGAGGATGCATTGCATTTCATTTTCTCTTGCCCATTTTATACAGTACTGTGATCTACATGTAAGTTACAGACTGTTATTTCAAAATTTGATTCTTTTTCATTGCAAACTGTGCTTTGTGGTTTGCCTAGTTGTGCAATCCCAGAGCATATCCCATTTATTTCCAGAGTACAGGACTATATTATGTCTGTAACAAGATTCTCACAGACAGGTATTGGTTGAACTAATGTTGGCCTGGTCACATTTTTTCATTTATATATAACATGTACCAATACAAATAATTACCAAGTTTTCATGAAGCAGCAAATGTATGCACCTCTATCTGTTTTGTGTCCAGTTGTGAATGTGTTCTTAATAACTCTTTAAGTGCCAATCAGGACTGAAGTTGATCTCCTTAAGTGAAACTAGCGTAAATTATCATTATGATCACAGATTTGTATTCCTCATAAAAAGACCTTTTATTCAAGTACCAGCATGCGTATAGTTCCAGAGAGAATATCCCAGGTCAACAGCTTTTTTTAGCATGAATTGGGTGCAACGCTAGGGTCCCCTTAAGTTCACTTAGGCCCAAACTTTGGCACTGAAAGAGTTAATGTTGTCCTGCTGCATGGTCAGTCTGCCAGAAATCAGCTGGACTGGTCATGCAGCATTTGTGCGTCTGTTTATGTCCTGTTCATGTGTTGTCTGCTCTTTTACAAGAGTGGTTAATATCGGGCAAAGCCCATTCAACAATTGTGAATTGTTATTCAAATCTAATCTGTATATTGCTGAAAATAAGATACTGCTGAGTATCCATTGAGAGTATCAGTGACTGACATGCCAACTTGAGACCTGAAATATTGATAGGTATGCATTAACCAGATTCAGCGATTCATGTGCTAGCTTCGGGCCTGCAATTCACTTGGTGAATATCCATTGCTAGCATCAGAGACTCACAGGTCAGTGTCAGATATGCAATACTGGTGAGCATCCATTCACAGTATCAATAACTCACATGCCAGCACTAAACATACAATATCGGTAAACATCCATTGCCAGAATTAGTGAGTATCCGTTGTCAGGATCAGTGACTCACAATCATTAGTGAGTATCCATTGTCATTATCAGTGACTCACGAGCCAACCTCAGACATACAGTACTGATGAGTATCCATTGTCAGAATCACTGTCTTACAGAGTAGCATCAGGGAAGTGCTAATCAAAACACGTGGGAACATTCTATAACTTTTCTTCATTTGAAATTGAGTGATTTGCGAGCATTTTACTAAACCGAACTTGGCCCCATGCAGTGGAGAGTACCTCTTGTCAGTATGGTTGACTTTCAGGCCGGATTCAGACAGGCAACCAGGAAAGCATCCCTTGCCAGCATCAATGAGTCACAGGTTGGATTCAGATTGACAGCTGAGTGAGTATATATCCATCACTGGTATCATGAAGTCAGGGGCCTTTTTCATGGATATTACCATACTGACTATGGTTCATCATCAGTGTAATGGACCCACAGGCCTATCTGCTTCATGTATGCCCTGCTGACTATGATTAGTATTCATCATCAGTGTAATTGACTGATAGGCCTGCTTGATGGACACCATGCTGGCTATGGTTGGTGTTTATCATGAATGTAATGACTCAAAGGCCTGCTAGATGGAGACATGCTGGCTACCGGACGCTGTTTATCATGAGTGTAATTGACTCATAGGCCTCCTTGATGGGCCCCATGCTGGCTACGCTTTAATTGCATACATCATCATGAGTGTAATTGACTCACAGGTCTGCTTGATGGAGACCCTGCTGGCTATGGTCCGTGTTCATCATGAGTGTAATTGACTCATAGAACTGCTAGATGGAGACCATACTATCTATGGTTTAATTGTATTCATCATGATGAGTGTAATTGACACACAGGCATGTTTGATGGAGACCATGCTGGCTATAGTTTGCATACATCATCATGAGTGTAATTCAGAGACCTGCTTGATGGAGACCATGCTGACTGGGGTTTAATATTCATCATCAGTTTGATGGACTCACAGACCTGTGTGGTGGGCACCATGCTGGCTGTGGTTTGTCTTCAGTATCATGAGTGTAATTGGCTGACAGGCCTGTTTGATGGAGACCATGCTGGCTGTGGTTAGTATTAATCATCAGTGTGACGGACTCACAGGTCTGCTTTAGGCTGGTACCCCAAGTTACTGGGTAACAGGCTCCCAAGTTGCTGGGCAGGGAAAGTGGGAAATCATCCTACACTAGAGGGTGACAGGTGGGACATTATAAAGCTTGGGCAAACACAAATCATGTGCTGGCAAATTGAGCATATTCACTGGAAAAATCTTCAAAACTCAAATTTTCCCCCATACAGTATAGATTTGGGTACTAGATGACTTAAATTATGGAAAATTCGGGTAAACAAATAACCCAAAACTGTTCAAACAGATACCTGCAGTGCTTATTGATGTGAATTTTGGTTTTCCTTTGACTTCATTATGAAGGATCAAAGGCACAAAGTGGTGAACAAGCATGCAGTAACAAGACCTTAGAAAAGAAAATCACACAATATTTTGACAGTACAAAAAAAGGGAAACAATGGTGAATGGCAAGAAAACTTAGATCTTAGAACTGGTGTATTAGATATGTTCCAAGGTCGCTCTGGTCATATGCCTATGCATGATTAAAAGAATGCAACCCAGGACGTGTTAGGTGAACACTACAGCAATTCATTTTTTTTGGAGAAGTGGATCCCTGAAGGATAGTTCCCTTAGGAATTCCATAGGTGAATATGTTAATAAATAAGGGAATTACCACCAATTTCTCATATCGCCCACACACTCAGCAGATATCCATTAGGCACAGAACTGAAGTAAGTATCCGCCATTAATATAAATAACTCTCAGACCATCTTTAGAGGCATGCAATTTACTGGTTAGTATCCACTGTCAGTATTTAATGGGACCCAGACTCCAGCCTCGAGGCTTCAGGCACAAATAGTGGTGTTCTTCACTGCAAATATGAGTGACTTAGGGGATGATTTCAGGCATGCATAAGTCCATAGTCACACTCAAATACTAGTTTTCTGTGTCAGAACTTTTTGATATACCTATCCCTAAGATGAAATTGAATCATCAAATTAAGGGTGATGTGAATTTTATAACTTTCTGTTTTCTTTCTGCAATATCAGTAACAAATGTATAGACTATCATCAGGTGATAGAGTTAGTACATGTCCTCGCATGAAGATGGCACCACCGTATAGTTTCAGAAAACTTGATGCTGTTGTTTTTCATGATGGATCATGGAATATGAGCTTGTGTTTATGAGGTACAGTATAATAAACTGAGGAAAGTAACTTTTCCTTTCCATAGCTAATTTGCATAGACTTTGCCAGCACTTAGATTATGAAACTTTAGTTAGTGGTGCTCGTTTCTTTTAGAAATGATATTTATGTAGGATTTTATTCTTGTGTGTGTAATCCTTACAAGTCATTTGAGCTTCAAGCATGAGTGGTTTCTATCTGTTACAGTCAGATACTCCAGTAGTTGTGTCAGGGTTGGTGGTTTTAATTTGTTGAAAGTGTTCTGTGGCTTCTGTGTCCAGTGATGCTTGGTATATATGAAGGGAGTTTGTCATTGAGCAAGGTTCATTTAATATCTCCTGCCCAAAGAGTGGAGCGGGGACAGTGGATTGTGGTGTCTTGCCAGTCAATTTGTCACGGTCATTTCTCTAAAATGTTTCAGGCTTCTGTAAATTTTATGGGCTATAGACCTTACCTGATAGGAGAGCCTTTGGGTACTCAAATGTGGTTTAATAATCCTGCTTCATTAAAAAAATGAGCAATATTTTTCATGATGACACATCTTTAATTATTCCACCAGGCTTACTGGGACTGCTTCAAAGGCCAATTCAGGTACACATAACATCACTGCTCTATTCCCTAAGGTTTACATGTACTTGAGTTAATTTATCTAAGCAAAGTCTTTTTCATATTTTGGGGGCATTTTAGGGGATGTGGCCCTCTGGATCACAATTAACATGATTAAAATGCATTGTTCAGATAGTTTGAAGTTTTTATATGCACCATTGGTTTAACTGTGCATCAGAAATATGAGGATCTCACAAGTAAAATATTAAAATATTATATGATGAATATAAGATACACCTTTGTAAATTGATCTTGTGGAAGCCAGTTCTCAGAAACTGTTATATAGCTGCATGCCAGTTTCTGAAATTTTCTTAGCATATACATGTATCAATATAATTATATATGACATACATCAACTAATGTGCTGATCTCTCACATGATATTTTGGCAGGTTTTGCCTGCTGTACCCTGATTACATTAAAGTGTTCTGTGGTATATCAATAGTACTTCCATATGTATATAGGTTAGACAGGGACAGGTTAGCTTATAGAGAGTAAAGAGTTTGGACTGCGGAATAGGGTAATGTCTAGTAGGAAGTGGTTCTGGGCAAAAAGACACAAATACAATTAGTCAAAAGAAAAGTGACCAATAGCTTGTTGGCACATGTACATGTGTTATCTGTGTCAGTTACTTGTGCATTGCCAACCAGTTGACTGCACAATCAAGATAGTATATTAAGTCTTTATTAGTTGTAAATGAGGCACAACCTTAGAACCTGTAGTTTCCCAGCAGAGGCTTCACAGTACTAGCAATTGCAGGTGGAAAAAGTACAATACCTCACAGGGAGAGTCAAATGTTACCTTAAGTCCCCCACACAAAACCTCACAGGGAGAGTCAAATGTTACCTAAAGTCCCTTTGCATTTATTGTAACTTACAAAATGAATGTTTTACAGGTAACATACATGTATGATTTTTAAAAGTCATTTTGGACCATTGTATATGATCAATATCAGTAAGTAAATTTTAGGGTTAGGGTGATAACTCGATAACTTGATATGATGCATGTTGGTCCTCTTTACAGCCTATACAGACACTGTATGTGGGTGATTATATTTGATTGAAATCAACCATCCATCTACACACTACCGGTACATATCCTTTGGAGGGGGTGGGGGTGGCCAGGGTTAAGGGAAGAATACAATAATATGTAAGAGGTCAATGTCATTCTGCTATGTACATACAGTACAGCCCACACATAGGTTCACCCCACCCCAACCCCTGTGCTAGCATTATTTTTAAGCATGCTCAAATGTGCTGGCATAAAATCTGCCAGAAGCATCTGGCGACTTGCCATTAGCACAATGCTTTTGGTGACACACATAATGTGTTTGGCCAGTGGTTGGTAGCAAAGTGTGTACAGCATGTGGTCTGATTGGCCATGAGCATAATGCGTTTGGCGATAAACATAATGTGCCTAGCCATTCGCCATATGTGTTTTGTCTGTGAAATGCCAGTGGCATTTGTTTCACTTTCTTGCCTGGTTGGCTAGCATGTGTGCACATGCTAGCATGGGTTTTTGGCATGTGAGCATACATTTTAAAAATGCCAGCATAAAGGGAACTTATGTGTGAGCTATACTGTCCACTCATGTAGAACTGTCGTGTGTGTTCAGTAGCAATTCTCAGTCAATGCATTCAAGGTCAGCCGAACACAGAACTGTCACAGTCCGTTTGTTTATTAATGTTTATTTGCTTTATGTATGTAATCATGCCCACAATAATGTACCATTAAAGCAGTGTTAAGTCATGTACATCAAAATTGTGAGCTTAAGAAAGGAAATAAGCACTGAGATGTTGAGCGTATCTATCAAATTGAGAGTTTTTTTTTCAGGACTGTTTTTCTGTCGTGTTTTATTTGGTCAAATATGACATGATGGTGTTGATTGTTTCAGGTGTGGAGGATGATGCGCAAAAAAAAGCTAAAACCAACCATCTACCAATACAATCTCCTGCTGAGAGCAGCCCGTGACTGTAAGATTGGTGACCCACAACTGGCCAATCAGTTGCTAGGGAAAGGTGACCAGGGTGCTGACAAACAGAACCAATGGGATACAACTTCCAGGGAAAGTGTGGTGGAAAAAGACTCAATATATCCACTCCATGTGCACCCTGTCAGTGATGAGAAGGTTTCACAGAGCATAAGGACTGACCAATCAGAGCCATCGACACAAGTGATCCACACAGAATGGTGGCAGTACAAGGAATCTTCTGCTTTGGCCATCCCACAGGATACTGTGGCTCCCAAGGGAGCATCTATTGTTGACATGGAGGTGCCAAACATCCTAAATCCACGTGGAAAGTTCCGTCAAGTCATCAGTCTTGGGGAACTGAAGTACCCCAGTGATCGTCTAGCTTTGCTGGGTGGCCTTCCTGGCATCTTGGGACACATGATGAAGGACAAAGTATCCCCAGACATTAAGACATTTTGCTTGCTTTTAGGCTCAATGGCTCGCAATCAAAATGCCGAGTCAGATTTGTTAGCAGCTATGCAAGTCCACCGAGTTAAGCCAAACTTAAACTTCCTCAATCAACTTATAAGGGCACGGAATCTCAGGCAAGACTACCATGGAGCAAAGGTGAGGCATAACATTGCGCCATTATGATATTATGCACGGCAGCAATAGTGAAGACACATAGAACATATGGAAGTCAAATGATGCATTATATTTATAACACATGTATTTGTACTGAAGGACACACTCATTGATGGTATGTTCTGCTATCCTGTTATTGTACCAGTGAATCCATGTCCTGTTCATAATCTACTATGTTCCCATTCTATCTGTCCATGTCCACTTGGTTTCCTCTGGCATTTAATGTAACGATGTGTATTGTCTTCCATTCTTCCACTTTTTAGTGTGCTGTGGGATCATATAAAGGGTCAGACTCTTTCTCGTTGCTTTTTACACAGAAATATGTTAACTCTGTCAGTGCCAAGTGTTGGACTGAGTCAACATGGTGAGCTTTGGGTGCAATGCAAGGAAAGTTGTTTACCCAGACCATTATAGTCTCTGGAACTATCCTGGTACTTGAATGAAAGGTCTCTCCACAAGGAATATGAATGTAGCAGCCTAATTATAATTTGAGATTAGTTCCTCTTCAACAGTCCAACATTAGTCACAGTTGGCACTGAATGAGTGAAAAGCTAACCTGTCAAGTGGAGATTTAGTTTTCTGATGAGATGATGTCTCATTGCAGTATGAAACTCCTACAAATAAGTCTAAATTGTTCCATAAAAATAAAATGGGGGGGGGGGGTGCATGCACAAAATAAATGTAGGTAAAACATGTCTTAAATACCAGCTGTTAAACACATATTTCAAGCAAAGATATTCAAATCCATTATTTTAGGAAGTATTGTCCATGATGACCGAGCTGGAACTGGAACCAGACATGCAGACATTTGGATGTTTGGCCATGGGATGTACCCACAAACAAGATGGCTTACAGCTCCTGACAGATATGGAGGTATGTATCCCAAAAACTGAATTACTTCCTCAGAGGCAACAGATTGTTCTGTGGTACCTGCTCTAAGGATCACCTTTCACGAGAGACCACATGTATTTCAAACTGACCCTGAAGTTTCATGATCTCTGTTTTTGTGGTACAACCTCATTTTGAGTTTATAGCGCTCGGTTATCATGTTCATGTTGTAGCAGAACTGGTTAAACTCTGTTAAAATGAAATTGACAAATACCATGCAGTTTTAAGACTGAGAATTCTCAATTTAGCCGTAAAACAAGTGATTTTTGTTTATACATGTTATTGCATGCACTTTAATATGCAGGATATATTTCCTGTTTATATCTCAGTATTTTGCAAAGTTGCAAATTTAAGGTCTTGCGAATTTTTCAACTTATGTAAAACTATAAAAACATGTAAAAATAAAGCACTGCACACGATATGGGCTGATTTATTTTTTCTTTTTAAATGATTCTCATATTTGTTTATCTACTCATTTGCAGGACCTGGACTTAGAGCCCAATGTAGTCATATATGGAATTCTGGTGCGGCGATCAGGTCAGGATTTCCGCTACAAATGGCGCATCTGTCACCACATGTCCCAGCATAAGGTAGCACCAAGCGAGGCCTTCCTGCAAACGATGGAGGCAGACATTTCTGTGGCACGCCGTAACATTGTCAGACAAGTGAGTTATTTTCACCACTGCCCAAATTTGTTGCTGTCACAGTTTTAACTGTTGACAATTTGCCATGACATACCATTAATTTCTTGGTTATACAATCGTGTAATGACACAGATCGAAGCAGCACCTTTCTGGGCATTTTGACAAACTCTTGCAAATGAAAATTGTTGATCTGGAGCATTTTCTCCTCTTAGGTCTTGTCTGCAGTTCTCATTCAAACTCTTTTTGTGCATGAGAGATAAAGCAAAAATTTGAAGCTGACGCTTGACATCCAGTTACTTTTGGCTTCTTTTGGAGTGAGAAAAGAGTTAATTGGACACACGGTGTAGGGATCTTTACTTTTGGTCAAAAAATATTCCATTCATATTTTTGTTTCACCCATGATTGAATTGTATTTAATAAATTAAATACATAATGTGACCATAAACTATTAAAAGTTACAAAATATAATTATTTTACCATAGGCCATGCAGGACAGCAGTTCTTCCATTTCTATCGAGTAAAAATAAAAAATTCTCCGACGGTTGCTCTAATTCTGAACATGATGCATCCTGTAGGGATGGAACACTTATATGGAATGCAGCCATTGGTTCACATTCTGTTTCCAGGTCCATCCCAAGTGAGGAAAACATTATGTTTTGGGTTGTCCGTCTATCTGTACTGCATGTATGTGGTTCCTTCTGTCCACTGTTTGTTTATGAGCAGAACTTGGCTTACTGGCCACTTGAAAGTCAAAATTTACCTCATTTGCATCTTGACACCATTGCTTGACTTGATTACATTTTGGTGACCTTGATCTCATTTTCAAGGTCAGAGGACCAATGTTTGTGCAAAGGTGGATCCATCTGTTAATGTTTTGATAGTGCATATGAAAGAGAAGACCCATGTACATGTGGAATCAGGACTGCTTCTTGATCACATGTTCAAGTTGAAATGAATATGGGGTAAAATTCATATGTTAAATTAAAGATGTCTTCCCCATGATATGATTATTTTTGTTCTTTTTTCTTCCATGGTTTGCAGGAGAGGGGGCAGCCTGTTGAAGACCTGTACCTGGATCCACAGTTTAAAAAGGATTTCAAGGAGTTCATGGTACGGTATCAACACTGGCTTCAGAACATGAAGATACACACGCCAGCACATCCATGGGAACAGTTCCTGCCTTCTACAGAAACCCAGGAAAATAGTGAACATGGAGGAGACCAAGGCACAGCTGTCTGACCACAGCTTAAAGAATGTAAAACTGGTCTCTCTTGCATCATCTGTAACATGCACCTCAGATCAGTCAACACTTTCTGGGAGCTTTCTTGTAATTCACACTGACTGGCATGTGCAGGTTTTGCTGGCATATGCAGACTAGGCTCTACATGTAATAAACAAAACATATACAAAGTGGAATTGTTGCCTCATTAAAGTACAGAAAGGCCTTCAAAGGTTTGAAATTCATTACCGAAAACAGGAGAGCCACTGGCAGTCAAATGGTACATTCCCTTCTCAGTTGTGAGGGTTTGACAGTTGATTCTATACAATTATATAATAAGCTCACAAGGTGTTGCAAGTTTTGTTTACTCACCATATTCTGCATGGTAAAAATAAAAAAAGGACTCGGCTTTTTAAAAATATAAATTTGAGGTATTGTAACATGGAAAAGATAGCACAGTGTTCTGAGGGAGTGGTCTTAAAAAGATATGCGGTCTCTCATTGGAGGGGTCTCTCAAGACAGGTACCACTGTATATACAGTGGTACCTGTTGTATGTGACCACTGTAGTATTAAAGAGGTCCCCTGCTGTTTATGGCCACCATATCTGGGGTCGTCTTTTTTTGGGGGGTAAATTTACTTGTTGTTTGTGACCACTTTTTCCTGGCAAAGGGGGTGGTCGCATTCAGCAGGTACTACTGTATCACATAATTTGTTCCTGAAAACCCCGAGAAGTTACCGTGGAAGGTTTACTCGCGATGCATACATGTGGCAGTGCAGAAGATGGGTGATATGTCGACAGATACATGTGTATGTGGTACATGTCTGTGCGTCAGTAATAGGTTTTATACGAACAGCATTGCTGAAAGGATGGTGGACCCAGATGCCTCATCAAGGGGGCCTTACAAGTGACAAGCTCTCTACAGCATGAAATGAAGTTTAAACTTTTGACATGATCAGGTACCAGCATGCTTTGTTCATTTTGTTCCAGACTGGGAAAAGGGTGTGCATGTAGGTCAACATCTTTCATGTACATGCTTTAAGTGCACTGTACAAGGTTCATGGAGGAAAGCTGTTTACTCAAGTCTACAAACTACGATAGCAGTCAAACAGTTGATAACACGGACAGCTATCTAATAAAGTATATAATTTATTCCGATAAAGTACAACCTTTTCTCATATACACACCCAAATGTTCACTTCATCTCTACTGCTTTCTGCAAAAGTTTGGACAGTAAGAACCTGACAGGTACTCCTTTTTGCTGCCAATTTGTGGACCTGTGAAGCAGCAATTTTTTGTGAAATCTAGAATTGAAAATTACTCCTTTTCGCTGCCAATTTGTGGACCTGTGAAGCAGCAATTTTTTGTGAAATCTAGAATTTAAACTTTTCTTTCTATTTTGTGTAGGAATTTCTCTGTAGCTGTTTTCGACATTTACAACATAAAGTTGATGCAAATAATAGAACTTATATATCATCCCAGAAATTACATGTGTTTCCTATGTACCCTGCTGGTATTTAATACTTGAAGCTCCAAGACCTAGAAACCAATATTTGGTGCAGTATTTACGGCCAAGGTGTGAAGCTTTTTACAGTGTAACTCATTGGCAAAAACCACCCCAGGGATCATAAAATTGTGGTCTATAAAGACACATGATCTCTGATTGGAAGTATAAATAACATGAAATGGACTAAGCAATATATTCATATACTGCAAAAGTAGCCTTTCAAGACAGGGATTACTATTGTACAAGTTACTTAGTTTAATGGAAAATCAAATGATTCCCCATAACAAGACTTTATGACAATTCTTGAAGAATTTTGACCCCCATTAATGTTAAAAGTACATTTTGTGAACATGCATGTACCCCCAATTCTGTGATTGAAAAGTTACCCAGCATTTTCTATACCACTTCAAACACCTGGTTTGAAATTTCTACATAAATCTTGTTCATATACAATACCCCAATGCCCACTGTATGTATGTATATATATATATATATGTAGGCATCCAATATGCAAAAAGTTTTGTGTGATTGACAGCAATATGATGTTTCAAATTTTAAATTTGTTCCAAAAATGCATCTTCACTCTCTCCTGGCAATATAATACAAAAATAAGGACATTTGGCTTGCTGGCTTGCTGGCTTGCATGAAATCATAAAATAATAAAAGTTTAACTTGGCTGTCCATTTGCCACTGTTCCATGTATGGCCACAATAGTTCCAGAATTGACCTATAAATTTGCCTTTTGTTTTGCATCTCTGCTGTGGTGTCAAGACCAAGAATTCACCAGAATGCCCTGCAATCCTGGATGGCTAGTGACTATTCATTTTGAGTCTAGGTGTAATTTGTCCCAGTTTGGGAAAACTACGTGAACATCAATCAAAAGTAACTGCACTTCTTTGAAATTCATCTCATCAGCATTCAAAGAACTACTGATGCCACAGCCTTGTGTTTCGCACCGTAACTCTGTGAATTTGTTGTTAATGCAAGAGCCCACAATACTGAATGAATCTGATGGAAAGGTACCTGTAGAGATATACATGTAGGGGACTAACACCAACCATAACACTGATCGTTAATGCATCCTGATTTGATGGCAGAGATCTTGTCAACCATACCCAATGGCTCCTATTAACCATGCAATATAATAACACTAGAAATGATGGGTAGTCATAGCAAGTAGGCTAAAACAACATTATAGGATCCTTGATCATAGCTTACACCAAATGTACACACAGTGGCACCTACCCGAAAGACCACCTTGCAACAGATTACATATCTCTTTGAGCCTGCTTTTACACGACACCAGTCAATTTGTCTGATAAATTTTCCTGTATTTTAAGACCCTATTTCCTGGCAATAGGGCTGACATTCTATGTTTTGAATGCACTTGCATCTTGCATAATTTCACCTGCACCGTCAGATTTTGTATAAAAGCAAAGAAAAGACTAGGCATATCCCATATCATTAACAATTTACAAAACTTGATGTGGTGGATTGAATGAAATTGTTGATAAAAGTCAAGTGTTTTGATTCAAGAGAATATGCAATAAATAAATCATAAAATGCCTGTCATGTAGTTAGAGCCAGTCTATCTGAGCCTGCATTGTATAACAATAGTTCACTGAAGTGCAAGTGCTCACATCTCACTGACTTTGGGTTGGCCATATGGTGCCCTGTGTCTTGTATCAGAAACTGCCTTCTCATAGAGGGACTACAGAGAAGGGGCTTTTTGACCCAACCTCCACAGCAGTTCCACAAAGGGTATCATAAAGCAGGTGGAACAGCATGGACTTGATGGAATACCATACTGGTAAATGTGGTCTCTAAGAAGAGGATTTACTTTACCTTTCTGCAGCAGGTCAACAGTTATTGTCAAATCCACAGTTGTATGTAACAGTAACATATTATCATTTGAATGCACACAGGTTGCACGAACATTTTGAGGAATTGCCAATTGACTACAGATTACTGAAAGACTGTATTGAAGTAATACACGACTTCAGAACAAATTGATAATGCAGTCACAGTTAAATTTGCATCAATTATGCCCCCTCTACTGGCAACAGGATGGCCCTGACAGCTGACTTTGTGACCCTGTTTTCTTACAACACATAATGGGTGTGCATACATGAAAGTCAAAGCACATAAAGAGTTATTGCCAGGCTATGAACATGTGATGGACACATGCACAAGAAAATCCTTGTGCCCCACCTGTCACAGAAAGGGGGCATGAAAATAAAGGTTACTTCACAGTTGACAGTGACATTGTATGTGACAGTCCACTCTGCAACATGATATAGCAACAATGCCTACAACAGTACTTGTACCGGTATTTGTCTTCAGACTCAGACTTGTAGTGTCAGAACAGAGATGAAGATTAAAGCTGTAATTTTTCTGCACCTACTTTTTTTTTTACCTTTTAACTTTGTTTTATTCCATGCATCATAATTATATGTGAAGTCAGAGTGCATGTGTAGTTGCTCTAAGATATTCTATTGAACTTTCACAAGTTTTAAAAACAAAAATCAAACCACCTTGCCTGCCCAGAAATTTCTTCACTTCAAGGCATGCTATTGAAGATGGCAGTGTCACAAATACACGCTGAGGACATGACAGATATATGGACTAGAACCAGTCATACATGCATACACACTGGTTTTGGCTACAGAATGCATAGCATACTTAATACCCCCTGTACAATAAATTAAGGCAACGTGTAGCACTACCATAAACTGTGCCTTTAAATTACTTTGTAAGAAAACATGTACACATCAAATGGCATTTTCCAGTCATGGCAGCTCAAATATACATCATAAAAGTAAAGGCAAACCCTTGGTTGCAAAAGACCTCTGAAGGAAACAGTCAGTAATTTGTTCTAGTGTTGTCAGACCAGTAATTTTAGCAACTGAAGGTGTCCGCCAGTGTAATAATTTGAATGCATTCTGACTACAAAAACTTTAAATAAAGATGACTACTGATGCGGCTCTCTGTATATATATCAATATTATCTATCTTGGGCCCTGTCAAATCTTCTGTACTGAAGGAGTTCTTGGATTGTCTGACATGCAGGTACTTGGTTGGAAAAGTCAATTTTTTGTGGTGTGGATAACTTATCATTTGTGTTACTGGCAGGGAGTGTCTTTATGTATTCACACATATAGCTCCCCCACCCCCCCTGTAAAAGCAGACTTTTTTAAAATGATGGTTGTCACCAAGATCCATTTTTTATACTGTGAGCACAAGTCTTGGAACATTGCATCTAGTACACTTGGCCTGCTATTAAAAATACTGACAGTACCATTTGAGTTTTATCCAGCCAGAGTATGGCCGGCCTACTGACTGCTTGATGATATTAATACTTCTGCTCCCATGTAGGGTACCCACATCAACTGCCTCTGTGCTGTATTGCAGGGCCCTCCAGGAACAACCTGTCTGTAACCATGCAGGGCCTCCCATGGGAAAACTCTCTGCTCCCATGTGGGGACTTCTGTGTGCAACCTTTCTCTGTCTTTCAGTAAGTAATATTATGAATGTGACAGAGGCGTGGGCTTGACTTTAAGCCCTTATGGTATATACATGTAATTTTATGCCCATTATATTATCTTCCCAAGTTTTGTGGTCCCATCAGGAGAGTGTCCTGTTACTGAGTACATCTGTAGCATGTCCTATCTGTGATGATTGGGCCCACTGTCTGTACCCGTGCCAGCGGCAGACGTTAACATCTGAAACAACAGATAGTATGTCAGAGCAAGTCCCAAAACAATGATTAACTCACGCACCTTATGAGACAAGAGTAAGGGGGTTACTTTATGTAAATGTGAAACTTTCACATTATAATCCACATAAGTCCTTTCAGAAAAAGAATGAATAATGACTTATAATGTGGTTTTTCACATTCACTGTACTGAAATTAACTGCAGTCATGGCCTAGAAAGTACATGCTCTTATCTTGTCACATTTTGGATCAACATATTGAAACAAGAGGGGTGTGTGAACAGCCCATGCTCAGCTGACCTAGCGGTTCAACACACTTGTGGGTCTGTGAACTTGGGATAGGATCAGCGTCACCCATGTACTGAGTAGGTCTGACCTTAATGGAAGAACACTAAAATGTGCAACATTAAAGTCCTAGTTCAAGTTATAGCACTGAAGAGTACAATTCATATATGTTGCACTGTAACCTCAGAAATGAGGTCAGGGTCATTCATGTACTGTCTTAGCATGACCTTCATAGAGAAATTTGGAATCAATTGGCGGAATGGTTCTAGTGAAAATCTTTTAAAATATGGCAAAAAAAATGGGGGGGAAATCTTAAAAATCCAAAAATCACTGCAGCATAACCATTTGAAAAAACTTAGCAGAGACTCACCCAGGGTACATCCCCACCAAGTTTGAAATCATGAATAAGCATTGCAATCCCCATTCACTTGACAGTCCTATTGATTACAGGACTGTCTTGTATACATTAACCACGAAGTACCCAAATTGAAAAATTCATTAAAAATCAGCGATTCATAGTAATGCCATCCTGTCATTGACTTTGGTGGGCCCTTCTACAAGGAACATTTCTACCACATTTCACCATAATCTGAGTGACAGTTTTGGAGAAGTCGAGAAGAGTGAAAACACACTTTTTTGCAACAAAAATATTTGAAATATCACACCTATCCCTGCTTTACAAATTACAGTTTTGAGGTCCCCAGAAGTCTCCCTTGGCAATTTCAAATCAATTGGCCAAGCATTTTTTAGCAGATAATTTTTAAAGATTTTTTGGCCAAAAAATGATCCAAAAAATCATAAAAAGACTGGGCAAGTCTTGATAAGAACAGATACACAGAGTGTCAAATATGCCTGGCCCGTTTTGTCCTTCACTGGACTTATTAGAGGCTAACAAGTCATGATTGACCACAGGTTGCTTTAAATACACAAGACCACTTTTAACCTGGCAACCTTACTTTGTTTCATGTCTTCAAATAATTTAATTCTTTCAGTGCCAACTGTGACGAAAGTCAAATTACTTAATAGGAACTTCTCTCAATTATAATAAGGATGTTAGATATATAATCCTTGTGAAGATTGTTCATTCAAGCACCAACATGCCTGTAGTTCCAGATAATATAATGGTCCAGGTCAACAGCTTTCCTCGGCATGCTTTGGATGCATTGTGTGCAAAGCAAGCCAACGAGACCAGTTGACTAAGTCCAAAACTCAAGGAGTTAAGGCATTGGGTATTGTTTTAAATTTGCCAGTTTACTAGCAAAAGTCAAGATTTGGCAAAGAGAGAGTTGACTGAGTCCAAAACTCAAGGAGTTAAGGCAATGGGTATTGTTTTAAATTTGCCAGTTTACTGGCAAAAGTCAAGATTTGGCAAAGAGAGATGTTGACTAGGTCCAAAATTTGAGACGGAAGTACTTACAGATCTAAACACCTGTTGGCCTAGGAATGATGTAGCTGCAGTGGACAGCTTTTTCTTGGCACCTATTTTACATTTGATGTAGCCATATAAGTTGGCTCCATTGAGAAGATTGCCTACACATACTACCATCTGGAAAAGATGAGAATAATGAACATTACAAATGTGCATGTACATATACCAATTGCAGGAAGAGATCACTTTCATAGGTCATGCAAGGGGTCATGTGACCATTTTGTTATACTTGCCAGATATGTCCCTTCAATGTCATGTTCCATTGCAGTACAGTGGTACCTGCTGTATGCAGCCACAGCCATGAAAGGTCACCTGATCTTGATGGCCTCATAGTTTACCATACATATGATAAGAGTCAAATTCCTTGTTAATTTATAACTGCAGTGACAAGTCACCTGCTATATGTGACCACTTTTTCTGACAGAAAAGATGGCCACATACAGCAGGTACATGTACCACCGCATTATAAATTTCCTCTGGCAGATCTATGGAGCAAGTCCTGCTGGATGCACAGATACTGACTGACAATGAATTCAAACATTCCACTGTTAAATACTTATTTATTTAGATAAAATACCAGCTTGTTTATCCAAAAAGCCAACACTGATGCCATTTACAAATATCAATTATCTGTACAGTACAAGCAGTTGAGAATTCAAGTTCATATTAACATCAAATGTAACACAGTACATGGCATGTACCATGTGTTGCAAATATTTAGCTTAGACACGGAGCCGCTACAGAGAGAGACGTACGGGTAAGGGCTCCAAAACATGGTCTGAGTAGTTACCTGCTGAAGACCTTTTAATTTACTTGGGCTAATACACCCTATATCAAAATTCTACAGAAGAATTGTGTGCAATATGGACCATAGTACTTCCATATGTACATTTGTATATAGGTTAGACAGTGACAGGTTACCTTATGGAGAGTAAAGAGTTTGGACTGGGAATAGGGTAATGACTACTAGGAAGTAGTTCTCGACAAAAAGACAAATACATTCAAAAGAATGTACTCATTACTATTGGTTGCTCTCTTACTATTAAATGACTCATCCTAAACCATACAATTGATATGGAATAACAGAAAATAAATGTTCAAACAAAGATTTGAATTTTTTTGAAAACATGAATTCTACACCAGCACTTTCCATTAGCCAAATAGCCAGTCAGTACAAAATTTTGTAAATTTATGTGATTTTTGATGCATGAATTCTTAGTATAGTACTTAATTCTGTAGATTTTATTGAGCATAATTTGAAAATGTAAATTCTGCTCATGGTTGTGGTTATCAGCATTTGGCTAGACAGGTTTATGATATTTGAGGCAAATCCATTGCAGCAGTAAAATTGAAAGTGCCAGCCCAGTAAAAGTGTTTTTTAATCTGAAGCAATTATGCTTTTTTGTACAGTGTGCCTGTACAACATGGAAATAAAATAACATCACAATATGTATGTGCTCAAGTGTGCTGTACAACTTAAGGTTGCGATCTAGTGAAGACTATCATAGTTTCATTTGTTGTATCCCCTTCAAAACCGAATTGAAACACCACTGAAATTATATATTTCCTAGTAACGCTGAATCAGTTATTTTGGTGCCAAAAGGAAGAGTTATGCATGTACTGCAAAAACATGTTCTGTATCATATTTATTTTTACAGATATGGTTTATTCAAATTTTGTAATGAAATTTTAAAACAAAATTTTAATAATCTATTCTTTCATTAGTTAGAACTTGAAAAATATTGATGACAAGAAAGCAGGACACATTTTTTGGAAAACCTACCGTACTCTTCCATTTGGCACCAATATAATTTATTCAGCATTACTAGTGTCAGTTCCAATTTTTTCGAAAGTAAGAATTTTAATTAAAATTTGATTGGTTGTGTATTTGTATCTTTTGAAATTGTGTATGCAAGAAAAAGTAATTGCCACTGTTGTATCCCCTTTCTCTTCTTTCAGGAAATATATAGTTTTGATGTTATATCAATTCAATTTTGAAGCAGATAAAACAAATGACACTATGGAACTTAATCAGTCTTCACTAGATTGGCACCTTAAGCCTATTTAACACTCTTGTGGTTTTATGAGGAATAGAGAACTTACCAACCACTTAAAATTGAGTGAAAATAGGGTGCCAAAGAAGAAGACAACCCATAGAACTTGGGATACAACCAAAGACAGCCAGAATATACGGCTTTCTGTATTGGTAATCAGATTTTTGGCAGCACCCTGGAAAAAAAAACCAACACACACACTGAGACTTATGTATCATTTTTACAAGAATGGCACAAATTTCTATCAAGATATTAATACCAGGTTTAAATTTACTATTTATTTGGAACATCTTGCACACACAAAGCAAAGGTCTTGTACATGTAGTTTTCAGTCACACAATTATTCCAAAGCTTTTTCCAGGCTTTTATAGACCAAAGTTAGGTAACTCTAAAAACAGCTCACACAACTTTGATACATCTTAAAGGCATCGTTCACCTTGCTGTGGTAGACCAAGATTGATTGATGTGTGTGTGTGTGTGGTTAATATAACAGCAACCACAACTGAGCATGGATTCAACTCTTTCACATGTCAAAAATAAACATTGATAAAATTGCATAAACCAACAAAATAATTTTAAAGGCTTGCAAATGCAAATACAAAAATGAAACCTTTTCATGTGTTTTGAAGATCTGGAGGAATTCTGCACAGGAAACATGACAGCATGTATATGGATGAACTATGGACATATTTTCCTTATCCACTTTTCATTCCAAACTAGTATTTAAAGTGTGGGTCAAGGTCACATTTTTGTGGGTGCGACCTACTTGTGTACCAAATTTGGACAAGATCTGTCAGTTTTCCAACAAGCACAGAGACTATGCATTTTCTTGAAACTAATCTAGCTGCTGTTTCCACATCTGTGAATGTCACCTTGAGCCATTAGCTGTAAGCATTCTCCCAAACTCTAATGCAGCCAACTGTTACCAAAAGCCTGGGTCAAACTTTTTTCTTCTTATTGTAAGTATTGTATCTTGTGCCAATAGCTTAGTTCCGAGATAGGGACAATTTTTGCCACCGGTGGCGCTGACTACTATGTTCCCGCGAAGTCACGGACGTTTCTCTAAGTCTCGGGGGACACTTTCAAGTCTCGCCACTTTTCCCCATTGGGTTAACACGGGAAAGTTGGTGTCATTTTTTTAAAGCCGGTTATTTCAATAACCTACAAGTGTAACTCCAAGAAAGCATGCCAGTGTACAACTGTAAGATACCAGGATGTACCATAGATAGCAGAAACATGGTCACTATGAAAAATATTGACACAAAACCTGAGACAAAACCTATACAAATTGGGGCCTGCATTGTGGCACAACTAACCATGCATTAAGTCACCCTTGATTGACTCGGTGAGTTCTGAGGGATTAGCCTAGGGCGCACTTCTGCCAGTGCTTTGAAGATCCTCGTGCTTGGCTGACCACTAACCAGATTAGCCCTTGACGGGTGCAATCAGAAATTATCAGTAAAGCACCAGACTTCAATTCGCAATACACTGTCTGCAAACTTTGTTACCTGATCACTGGCACACTGTAGGCCTTCAAGCATTTTCAGATCAGCTGTTATTATTTGTTTAAGATTGGCGACATTAAACAATAAATAAATATCGAATAATTATTATTAAAGCCAGTATGGATGACCCCTTCTTCCATGACTATTCCCCAGACCTGGTTCAGTGCCTCGCCTTGCGAGGTTGGTCTTGTACAAAGTGCCTTCACATACAAAAGTTTGCATGGAACAAAGTTCGACAGCACGTGTAGCTTAACCCCATGGATGTGCCCCTGTTCCACAAGTTGGTAGCCCCTGTTCGCGGCACTTCTGAACATTCTTGGGTGTCCAGTCACATTTGCTTATTAGGTAGGCAATCTTTAGAAACTTCTTAAGGTCAACCACTTTGATCTTTGAGAATTTGTCGTATAGTTCATTTTCCGTCTGTTCAATCACGTTAATCGCCGCTCCTCCGTCGTCCGTATTTCCCGCCATGTTCACTGAAACTGAACGATCACTGTTGCATGTCGATTCTCTCATGGGTTTCGCTGTCACGCTGTGTTGGTCACGCCTACTATTACCCCGGGAAAGCTTGACCGCGGAATTGCGTTACCAGGCATGTCGGGCATGCGCGAAGGGAAAAAATCTACCATGCGAAGCCTTGTGTTAAAAAAAATCCCTAACTCGGAACGCCAGTATTATCGGATTATGTCCATGTACATGCTTTGTGTGCATTTGAGTGTTTCACTCACTTCACATAACTTAAAATTAAAATTGTGCTGAAAGATTGGCCACGCATATATGTATATATATATATATAGAAAGAGAGAGGTCATTTAAAATTTAATGACACTAAAATATCCAACATATGCACTACAACACAAATTTTGAGATTTGACTCAGTTATCGGACACTGACACCAGAAAACTGATGTTATTATAATGATTTATCACAGTGTATTAACATGGTTCCCTCTTATAACATGTTCAAGGCCACTCTAAGTGCACCATAAACATACATGTGGCCATATAAGATGGGTGCACTCTCTTGGGTGAGAACATAAAACGAAACTAGAATACTTGCTTCACTGAGAAGCGGCCTGTGTAAAATGGACAGCCTCTTGCCGGGGGCCTAACAGGAAGAGGACCACTGTACATACACATACACATACATGTGCATGCCCAGGATGATTTTTTTTTAACTTTTTATTTCCATGCTGGGTAAACCAACTTAGCTGTTAGAAGTTTTCCTGAGTCTACTGATCCACAGAGACTCTAACTCACCTTGCGAGATTCATAAACCCAATGACTAGTACCATCTTCATCTACATGATTCCACCACCTCAATCCTACCAGTAACCTCCCTGGGAACAATAAAGAATACCCGTACACACAAAAGAGGATAAACATTCCATGTTAAAAGTTACAACTTTAGCCATCTTATATAGTTGTATCTCATATACATCATCTAGTACACATGGACCTACCATATTTTAATCTTTTAAATCACATCATGTAAGTGTATTATTTACTGTAAATTACTTTATTTTCACATACATGTAAATGAATTTTTTGCATTTTTTCCCAAAAGTTGACAAATTCTTAATATCCAAATTTCTGTACTTTAGAAAACTGTAGGTTTCTCAAATATGATAAAAAAAAAAACAGACCTTGTTTTTTGAAATGCATAGTTAAAGGCATATATCTATTGCTTTACGACAGAAAGTAAAAACAATTTCATAATTTCCTTTTGCAGCAAGTTTTACTTTGACAATGTTGTCTAAAAGAAAAAGCCATTTACAATATTCATAATGCTTATTAGTTATTTGCACTAAATATTAAAAACACTCAATGTTTATTGTCTATCAGGGCATTCTATGAGCAATTTAAGGCAGATAACACAAAGAAGGTTGATCGGACAAACTGACTGTTTGACTTGCAAAGTACTGCATTGTGGCAGCAAACGTCAGCATACATGACACTGACAATGTATATGATATCACAGCAGAATCTGATGCTCAAATTAATCAGTTACCAAACAAAAGAATGTGACACACACATGTACATATATAACCAGGTAACAAATCAGTTTCATAAACACCACATTTTGCACAGCATTCTAGTTTTTCATAACGATATATTTTCATATCAACATATCTTTTTTTTAAAAGAAATCTTACAAAGTAATGGACCAATCGTACAAGTAGTGTCACGACTCTTGTAATTTTCAAAACACATTAGGATTTATTCTTCACAGAATGTCACTGCATGTACACGTTTGATGTATGACATAAAAAATTTATATAAGACTTATTGTGTATTTTTTTTTTTATTTCAAACAGTCAGACACTTTATTCAATCTATGAACAAAAAGCAGAAAATGACAGAAAATTATTGTATGTCTTTAAATTATACTGTCCTTTTTTTGTACAGCATATATTACTATGAAGAAAAAACAATTTTGCTTGTCCTGATTTAAAATCAACTCATCTTAACCATGGGGCTTGCCTTAATGCCATACCTTCCTTTAATACATGCATAGATGATTCTTCATAATCACAAGATTCCACAGCAGATAAAAACGAAAAATGTCCCACATATGATTAGCACAGCAAAGCGACTCACCTGTTATATTTTTCACTGTCCAGAAGTCCATAGACAGTAGGAGTACTATGACAACAAAGTTTGCAATGAAGCTACTGCTAAACCAGCCACACAGCAGGTAAGCCAGGATGGAGATCACACGGAAGAACACATGGAAGAAGACTGCCACTGGATGCCTGAAACGTGACATACACATATTATTATCAGTCCAACATCTTACTAACTGAAGTGCAAGATTTGCAGATAGCCTTACACTCAATGTATAGCAGTCCCCCCCCCCAAAAAAAAAGTGTCTTTGTGTCATACAGGGACACCCCCCCCCCCCCATCTTATGCTAGAAATTTAAAGGCTCCACATAACCTGGTACATTAATTCTAAATACTTCTCCAAAACACACAATGGTAGCTACTACAGCTAGGGTAGTGACCCATGAAGTCAGTCACCATATTGTCCAAAGCAGGGCAAGATGAACTAGAACAGGCTGATTTTCCAATAGAAAATCAAATGTCTACCCATGCAACATTACCAGTTGCTACCCTGTGGTTACAAATCTTTAACAAATAAATTTCTCGTACTAATAAGGGCAGTGATCCAGAAATTAGAATGTGGCTTGTGACCTTGGGAATGGGGTCAAGGTCTCTTATCTTTGAACCTGACCAAGCCCTTATCAAGAACTGTCATCTTGTGCAATATCAAAGCCCTAGCTCAAAATTTCTAGAGTTATCATGCAGAAACCACATCATAATGTGGCTCTGTGACCTTGGGAATGGGGTCAAGGGATCTTCAAACTTGATTGAGCCCTGAGAGAGCACTGTAATCCTTTGCAATATGAAAGCCCTAGCTCCAAAAACTTCTGGAGATATCTTATTAGGTACGTAATGCAGCAGTGGCAGACAGAGACTTTGTCTTCATTCTCTCCTGCTGGCACTCTTGCCATTTGTGGCCAGACCCTTTCGGCATAGCAGCTTGGTGCTACCCTGTTGAATCAGCTTTCTCTTGGCCCCAAGGCTCCAGAGTTTTCTGAACTCCAGCAGACCACTGAATCTGCAGCAGTTGTAGCCTATGGGTCATCTTTACTGCTGTCCCTTGCAGCCCGCTCTGCCGGACAGATGGTCAAGGGACCAAGGCTAACAAGCCCTGCTCTTGGTCCATCCAAAGCATCGCCCACACATATTGTGGTGGACCGTTTGGGAAAACATCATGACAGGACAAACAATGGCTCCTTTAAAGGCCCAGCTTACCATCTGCACAGACTCTCCATGGTACAGGTGGGGAGCCCAAGTAAAGGGCTGGACACATCGCTCAAGGATGCTACAAAACACAATGTCAGCATGCATGTGAGGCATGTCCTGGGACAACAGAACGTCCTGCCTGACTAACTCTTGAAAAGAGGCCAGCTGTAAGGGACGCAGTGGTCGTTCCACCCACAGGTCATTCGGGCCAATTGGGACCCCCACATTGATCTGTTCAAATCAAGTGCAAACACCAAACTACGAATTTACGTTTCGCCAATCCCAGACCCCCAGGCCTTAACAGTGGATGCTGTGGCCATGGACTGGAGCAACCTTTGCGCATATGCCTTTACACCTCGACAGATCCTCCCAAGGGTACTGCAGAAGATTTGGTCCCACAACTGCTATGTTTACCAACAGGGCCAAAACTTCTGGTACAACTGCGATGTGTATGTTCCACAGGAACTCTCAAGTGGTGAACCTCCGGGCCTGTTGGTTGTTGCACAGCACATCAGTGACAGAGGTTTCTTCGAATCGCTCACAGATAGATTTGCCACAGGCGGCCTTTTATCCTCTTCTCTAGCAGTTTACATGGCTCGTTGGAACAGATTTTCATATTGTTGCGCCGATCAGAAAGTACATCTATCATAGTGACCCATAAAGTAGGTCACCAAGTACAGTTTATGTGCACTGTTATCAAGTGCAATATTTTGATCTGGAGGCTCAATTCTCTTTGCCATTAATGTCCAAGCTAAACCCTGCCATTACACAATCACCCCTTTCAACTTTACAGGCATAGTAACCTCACAAAAAATATGTCAAGGTCACTGATATTATATAACATTCTAGCATTGGACATGGTCTACATATCCTAAAAATTTGGCAAGTGTAATCCAATTACTTTTCCAGATATGGAATCCTATACAGTGTATCTTAAAACAAATTTTGGCTCATAATTTTAGTCACATTATAGGTGACCACCACTAGTATCATTAGCAACTTAGAATTTGACCTCCCCCATAATCCCAACACATTTCATAAAGATTCATTAAAAATTAAAGGTACTACAGCCTTCACAAGATTTTCATATTTTGATATATATATTACATAATAATGTAGGTGGCACCATCAATATAGAAAGGGACCTAGACTTTCACACATCCTGTAAGGTCTGAAAGTTATATTGGGTTAACTTCTGGATGTTATTGCACTAACAAACAAGTTTACAGATGGATGAACAGACATCAGCGGTCACATAAGCTGTGGGACCTTAGGTGAGCAGTGCTAAAAAGTGATGCACCAAAAAGTTTGATGCACATGGAAATGTAAAACAAATCAACTGTTGTATTTGGCCTGATATGAAAGTGTCAAGAAAATATAATAGTGTTAAGTATGTAAATGAGAATTTTGTGGACAGAAAATGGAGTCTATGTTGACTCATCTGTCACACATAATATACAAAAATTTAAGTCTGTAAAGTTTGAATACAAATAAAGTTGTGACAGGAGCAAATGTTGTTGCTCTAACACCAACTATAAGACAGCCAAAATGAACACTTTGAAAGGAAACCCACACTAGAATAACTAGCTTCTTTCACACTTACCCATTATGACACAGATCACTTGCAGATTTAGACTTGTATTTGTGTCCTTTGGTCCAGAACCACTTCCTGGTAGTCCTTAACCTACACTTCAATGACTACATTGACTAAGTATACAACATTTCACAGTTTTCATGCTAAAATAACACTTAAGTTAGCGCCCAATGATTCAGTCACACTATAAGTTAAATAACAACAACTTGGTCTTTTTATGTCAATGTTCAAACTTATGAATTTCTGATGAATGCTCAACTGCAAACTCATCCCTGGGGGTATGATTACACCATTGCAGCCAATCAGGTGCAGGTTACCAAACTAAGTAGTTCCTGGTTTTATTGTGCTGACACCTTTGGGAGCCATTTACCTGTAATTAGCCCACTGTCTCAGCTACGAGTATCACATGAATTTATCAACCTATTTGTGTTGTTTGGTTTGACAGGCATTTTGTGCCTGATGAATTTTATAAACAGAGGGTGAATCACATATTCGTACACAGCAACATAATGCTGGTAAGCCTTGCTCTGAATACATGTTTGCTGGCTATCACCAAGGGTAAACAAAGGCATAAGTTTTTATTCTATCTATCGACTCTCCTTTTTATCTTGCATGTTTTCAATGAAAGGTGTTGGTACAAAACTAATCACATACTTTATTTTTAAAAGTGATGTGACAAAAGTTATGGGCCTTTATGATAATAGCGAGGGTCAGCCATCTCCTATGGTTAGGTATGGGCATGAAGACAAGAAGATAAGAGTTATATTTCACAGATATACCTTTCCTGTGGCATGCTGATGAAAAATCACGGCACGATGGACACGGCCATCTTAAAATGAGCACTTCTGTCATGAGCATAGCCTTCTGGGTAATGATAAAAATAAATTTGCAATGAATACAGTTTCCAACTTTTGTTCTCTGGCAACCTTTAACTCAGTTTCCAATTTTATTATATAATTTGTAGCGAAAATCTACTTGTCATCAGTTGCCGAACAGCCCAACACCTGTTGTAAAAAATGGCTTTGATGAACGGATTGATTAAAGCACTGCATAGTGAGCACAGGTTGGGATGGGGAACCAGACCAATAGTCTGCCTGCACTTTGATCTAGTAATTTACAACCTCTCTTTGTAATGCCGACACTAGCATCTTAGGCTATGCCCACAAATTCACAATATATTATGTCTATGAAAATATACAGTAAATATAATGGTGGTTTCATCCCTAGGGAACAAGCATGCTGCCAAATTGTGGCACTACCCAGTTGCTCATGGAAGGTGATCTTCTACAGTAAAGAACACTTCAAAAATAATATTATGTGGTACTTTTATCCCTTACACGGGTTTGACTAACATTTATTCTCAGGTTTCTGGCTTTTGCAGTCACACAATTCCTTTATTATCGCCCATCGAAATTTTTTTTCCCTCACTCTTCCTCAATTACCCCCTTCCCCATATATATTCGATGTAATTCATCCTGTACCGAACTAGAACTTGATGGAAGTCAACTGAAAAACTTTTTCCATTATGTCACTTTTAATCTAGCCGTTAGAGAATGCCTGTTTTTGACGTCTGAGAGTGAGGCAAATAACTGACCACGAAACCAGTGAGGGACAACTCACCGCAAAGTTTTCTTTCGCTGCTCATCTTCTTCTTCACCAAAATTCAAGGCGACATCCTCTGTGTCGTCTGTTAATGGCTGAAAAGAAATAACTGAGCATACATTTCTGCACTTTTGAACCAAAAATTATGTCGAAAACATGAAATATATTCGTGTTAATGGTACTCACCACTCGCGAGCTGTCCATGTCACCAACTTGCGTATTGCGCAGCCAATTTGGCGCACAATGACATCACTTCCCAAAATGTCAGCGCTCACGGTTCAGGAGGGCCATTTTTGGCTTCCTGATGCACATGTTTGTTACTTTTCGCCAATAATTGATCATTAACAGTCATACAGATACTTAAGCATGATAAAATTACCGTCTACAGTTTCATACAAAACCGCTGTCGGTGTAGTCGTAGTTGGAAGTTTGGCAGCAGAGGCTTTGTTTTACACACTGAGATGGTGGTTTCGCAACAAGAGCAGACGCCAAATCTTGCGAGAACAGCGCCGGAATGTTTTTCATAGAATAATTTTCTTTCCAGATCAAAAGGTTGCCTGTCGTGTTCATTTCACAGACAGATATGGCTGTAGGAACAAAGACTGTCGGTATAGTCATGAAGAAACTGCTCTGAGTGAAATGCTTGGCTATATAGACAGGGCCACAGAATCTCTGGATGTTTGTGTGTTTACCATCACTTCCCATGAACTAACCAATGCTGTCATAGCTCGACACAAAAGAGGGTTGGCAGTCAGAGTCGTAACTGACAATGAACAGCTTGAGTCCCAAGGATCCCAGATTGGCAAGCTTCGAGCAGAAGGTAGAACAAGGTTGCATGGAACCCTGATGAATGTCTCCCACTAAAACTTTATTTCTATGGCATAACTTCAATCAGGAACAAAACCTTATTTTGGATCTGGGACTTCCTCTCGTCCCGTACTGGGTGTCCTACTCGAAGGGCAGTCCTCCTCTATTTCCCAGGTAGCTGTCCTTGGCCCCCTGCTCTACATGAATGACCTTCCAGACTCTTGCTTTCTCTGCAACATGCCTTTTTGCGGATGACTGTATCCTATACCGCAAAATTAAGTCTCCAGAAGACTCCTAAACAGCCTTCACAAATGGGAACAGGAATGGTTTCTCTCTTTCAATCAGGACAAATGTGACACCCTGCACATAACAAACAAAAGGAAACCAATTACTAACACCTACTTCATCCACAACAAACCCCTTTCAGTTTCCAAAACATCAAAATATCTCGGCATTAATATCAGTAACAAATTTTCCTGGAATGCACATGTGGGCAAAGTGACAAAAAAAGCCAACTCCACATGTGCATTCATCAGGCAAAACCTCCCCCACGGCTCACAAAATATAAAGAAACCGAGTTACACAACCTTCATCTGCCCAACTCTTGAATATGCTAGCACAGTCTGGGACATCCACACCAAAAGTAATATAGCTAAAATCAAAAACATCCAGGAAAGAGCATCCAGATATATCATGAATGATTAAAGATGTACCTCCTCCATCACAGACATGCTTAACCACCTATCCTTAGAATCCCTCCAGTCCAGACGAAACACAACAAAATCAATAGTCGTGTACAAAATAGTCCACCACCTCATTGCAATTACCCCCACTCTTCTCATTCCCACAGTTACGTTAAGAGGCCACCACCACCGTTTCGTGGACCCCTTTTCTCGTGTGTCCATATACAGGTACCGGTACTTCTTTCCTACAACAATCAGCCTGTGGAATAATGGCCCACCACAAGCTACCACTGCTGTGTCGCTTCTTGCCTTCAAACACCATGTTGCCAATTCAATGTAAATGTTCTGGTTTTTAACTTGCACTATGTCAATATTTCCAAATTATCCACTGTGCGCACACACCTATCTTCCTCAATACTCCCCTAGGGATGTTTGTGCAGTACTATGAAGAAGAAAAACCCTAGGCCTATGTAACACACATGGTAGAATGTTGTCCCACTTGCCACAACCCGCATCAACATCATTGTTGTACTTACTTTATACTTACTTTCTTGGCTGTTATCCCTCATGCCCTCTGGGAAGGGATCTAGTACATCCTTTGAATGAAGACACTGATGGTGCCTGTGCTGGTAATTCAGGCCAATTAGGATTAGCATTGTTAGGTCACAGTCTAATCTTTGCCTCAGTCCACAAACTGTCACTGAACACATGACTTACAGCAACTCCTGCATATACACATGCCTGCCTCTTGACACAACAATCTGGGACCATGGCTATGTATATCAGGCCTGGCAGAAAGAGGTAAAATTAAATCCTGTGTTTGCCAATAGGGAAGAACAAAAATATGAGGTTACTGCACCTCTCTTGCAGAGAACACTTCAGTAGAGTAGCAGAATTGTATGTTCTTATTACTTTCTATTGTAATTTTCAATTTAAAAAACACTGCATATGAAACATTATTTTGTCCTGGTAAAGCAGGGTCTATAACTTGAATTATTCTGAAAATTCCATTTCATTAGCCTGAAAAGTTACCAATTTATTAAAGATTACTCTAACATAGAACATGACGAGATTACACAACTCTAGTCTGCAAGAAGTTTGTGTTTTGGGTTGTGTATTCAGCTCAATACACATAAAGTTGCTAACAGTGACCTTTCCTATTCACACACATTTTGAAAGAAAATGAAGGTGAACTTTGCAGCTAACAGTTGTTGCATTGCAGGCAGATAAGATTTTTACCGCGGTGAAAAAAAAAAGTTTAGTTTAATGATCTACCTATTGCATTGTGATAGCTGTTGCTATATCTGTTTATATTTGTAGGGAACTGTCATGACGTTCAGTTGTACATTTATTCCATAAAGTGCATGACTAGTAACAGAAGCCAGAGGTAGAAATTAACTTTTTTTCAAGTTGCCCAAGCTTCAAAAAGTTGCCCAGCTTCCCACCATATCAGAATTGTTGTTATCATATTAAAAGGCACAGATATTTAAAATGTTGCAAATATAAATGAACAAGAGATATATTTGTCACCTCTATGAAAATGGCATTCCTGCAAGAAGATTCTAGGAACTGTATTTAATGTTGCCACTGTTGTTGGAAATGACATGTTCTGCTGAAGATAGAAAGTTGCCCCATGGGAAACCAGCTTAGGAAATAAAGTTGCCAGACTCAAATGAAAGTTGCCCCGGGCACCTAGACACCCACTAATTTCGAACCCTGGAAGCCAGGACAAGGCTTTAAAAATTTACATTAAATAAGATTGGCCTTCTGGTCAAAACTAAAATAGATAAAAGCAAACAAAAAAAAATGGCAGCACTAACCAAATTTTTGGTAGTTTTGGTACCGGTTCATTTGTTGATGGGTGTGAACTAGCTCCATAACCTAAGTGTTTTCAAGGAATACAGTAAATTTTGTGTGTGTACATGTATGTCCACCGCTTTCCTGCTCTTAGCAATAACTGTTGACTAGACAGGCAATATACATAAATATGCATGCGTGAAGGTAACATTGTGCATGGATGAGTGTGTGCCAGTTCAAGCTGGAGAGCTTGCTTGAAACAAACTGGATCAGTTGATTCCATGGTGTAGCAGCTCACAAAGAACAGACTATGTAATTTGAGCAGCTGGTCCGATCAGTACATGTATGTCTGTGTGTGTACTTTTTTTTATGAGGCACACAGACAAAAAAGTACTCTTTGGATGTGAAAAATAAAATATACAGGAATATAAAAAATCGGGTTTTGCAATAGACATCCATTGTAAACTGATGCTATTTGAGTTCTACCAATGTGGCTTCTTTATTTTCAGGCATCCCAGTGAGGAACAATAGGTCATCCTTCTTCATGCACCATAAATTTGTTCTGGTTGACAGCAGAGTGCTGATCAATGGATCCTTCAACTGGACTCGGCAAGCTATCACAGGCAACAATGAAAATGTCATTATTACCAATAACCAGGAAATTGTGACACCATATGTCAAGGAATTTGAGAAACTTTGGGATGAATTTGATCCAAAACAGTATTTGAACTAAGAACTGCAGCAAGTGGTGGTAGGTATTTCATGACCCATGAAAGAACCATTTATTAATTATCTGCTTTGTATTAACACTTTAAATGCCAATTTTGACACAGCCATTGTGCTCTGATTTGATATAATGCTTGATCCATATGGTTGGTAAACTGACCCTTCATGCAAATACCAGCATGCCTGCAGTTGCAAAGACAGTCTGACAGCTTAAAAATGGCTCAGGTCAAAAGCTTTCCTGGACATGCTATGGCACCAAGAAAAGCAGTGTCAGCTCAGTCAAAACTTGGCTCTGAAAGAGTTAAAGCATGTATATAATCCTGCTAAATAGCCAATTTCAGCATTTGTCTTTTTCTCATTGGTCACTTCATGATAATGTAGGTATAATCATGATAATCATATAACTTTTAGATCTCCATGTTCATGAATTAATCTTGAATTAATGTATGGATTTTTTTTTCTATGAGGACATACTACTTTGATACTGAATTTATATATGTAAACAAGGATGTCATCACTTCAGTGGCAACATTGTGTGGAGGAAGGGATCCTGTTGTATTCCCTTTATGCAGTGCAAGGCGGGGAGGAAAATTTCATAAGAGTGTGCGAGATACATGACACACTGTATATGGAATTGAAGTTTTTTTAATTATCTATTCCTAAATACACGAACTGTATATAAATGATTATCAGTACATAAATAAGAGAAACCAAATCATTTTTTGCTGTGCTGTGTGACCTTGACCTTTGACCTCAAGGTCACTCATAAGCAATTCTGTGCAGCATTACCTTGATCCATGGTTTTTTCTAAGTTTGATGAAGATTTGCGCAATCCTTCTGCATACTGTAGAGAACACATTTCACCAAACAGTGCAATGACTTTGACCTCTGACTTCAAGGTCACCCTTGAATGATTAAACTTGGAAGTCTTACCAAAAGATGCATAAAGGGGTCAAGTATGATGAATTTCTCTTGCATACTTTAGCAGACTGCACAGAAACCCATTTTCTTAGCAGTGCCCTCATGACCTTGACCTTTGACCTCAAGGTCACCGTTAAGCATTCCTCACTAAATTCTTACCTGGATCCATGTTTCAATCAAGTGTGATGAATTTCTCTCAAATCCTTCTATATACTGTATGAAACACATTGTTCAAACAGCCCTCTGACCTTGAACTTTAAACTCAAGATCACTTGTGACAAGTCAAAAGTGAACTCTCTGCTTGACACATAAAATGTCGAAATATAAAGTACTTCTGTCAGATTCTTCTAGAGATATTGAACAGAAACAGGTTTACATTGCTGTGACCTTGGCATTTGACCTCAAGGTCAAAAGCATTATATTGTAAAGACATATGAATACATAGTGACTAAGTTTGATGAACTTGCATTGCATTGTTCTGGGGATATTGCATAAAATTCCAATATGGTTGTAAGCCCCTGTGACCATGATCTTGAGGTCAAAGTCGCCCATAAACAATCCCAGCCAATGTTTGACCTAGATGCATTATGACTTTGACCACCTTTGACGGCAATTGAATGATAAAGTGGATAGGTTAATTGTCTGGAAACAAAAAAGCAGAGGGACCAGTTGATCACTATAGGGCTACCTCATCCATGATGCCAGGCCCTAAAAATATGGAGCCTGTAGAACCAAAGACTGAACTCAGGGCTAGAATTTGGGCAAGCATTCAAGAGTCCATTCTCACAAAGATTCTCCTTGCCCTTGCTTTCATTATCAAGAAAATCAACTAAAATAAATCCAAATTGATTTTTGCAAAATTTTGTGAATTTCTGGCCCTGTAACTGCATTGTTGCTCCATTAATAAATGAACCTGAGGATTTTTGTGTCACCTTGACATCCCAGCTTCAAATTGTAAACCCGGCCAATGCCATTTAAACTTGATGTTACATCTTTCATTTTCAGACTTTGTGAACCACAAGCAGGACTCCCAGCCGACACATTTGTTGTCAAAAGGAGTATTAAATAAGATTCAAGATCAAACATTATAAAAAAAGTCATCACCATAACAGCGTCACCTCCACAAGAGAAGACACACTGCAGCTTACAGTCCCAAGTAAATACTTGGCCACAAAGATATGGACTGTGTCTGCTTACTAAACTTAAAATTCATACGACTGAATGTGCGGCGCAAGTTTCAGCCACTTTTTTAACTGCAGGCAATCAACATGTATACACGTACCTGTGCTGGGCTGAGTGGAAATTTGTTGGATGTTGCTATTTGAGTTAAAAGAATGTGACTGTTGTGTAATTAGTCTTTAGACCACCCGGTGACAAAATTGTCAGTGAATTCTTTTTGACCATCACTTTTTGTACATGCATATGTGCCAGACTTTATCAAATAAAAGCTGAATGTACAAACTGGATTCTGGTGATAGAAAACTTTTATTAAACTTCATTCCTGTTACACAAAATCAAATACTACAACTAATACACTGATTTCACAACTTGCACCAGTGGACTTGAAAAACATATCACTTGGGATGGTTTTCTACCTCAGCCAACCTGTTACATGTAGTTTTCTAAGGTGTAAAATGGTCCTTCTTGTGTCCAGCCACATGTCCTTCATCAAAAACTCATGATTTTATTTTCTCAAAAACAGTCTCCAGAATTTTCTCCAAACTTGATGGGGGTATACTTTGGGTGAGTCTCTGTCAAGTTTCTTGTACAGGTCACAGATCCAGTTATTTGTTGATTTATTAATTATAGTTTTGTGCACTTTTGGGGGAGGGGGGAGTAGGACGGTCTTGAAATGATGGGCCAGTTGCTTTGAAATTGCAGACATACTTCTGGGGACCATGCCCTTAATTTGTTCAATGGTGGCCATATTCACAAAAAAAAAAAAAAAAACATTAATCTGATAAAAATTTCAGTTATATTTAAAATGTACTTTTGATCCCATATTCCTTAATCCTGGGTCACATAAGTGATTTAAATGTGAACCAATCTCTTTTATGGCTATTGTACTGAGCATATGATTAACATTTCAGTATTATGGCTTAATTTGATCCAGATCTTGATCTGGCTTAAAAGATAAAGTACCAGATTAAACACATTAATAACATGAAAATGTTAAAAACAGAATTAGTATTGTATCTCAGAACACAGTTTGTTTATTCCTGGAAATTTTGATTCATATATAAAGCCAAGAATTCAGGAATTCAGGGTCAAAGGTGCATCAATATAATCACATTCTTTGTGAACATGGCCACAGAAGTATCACTAAGTGGTAATGCTCCATAATTTTTGCTTTTTATTTTGCTATTTTTTTTTCATTATTATTTTGGAAAATCCTACAAAATACTTTTCTTTAAAAGTGCCAATGGCATTGAAATTGCAGACAAACACTTTGGGTTCCCCTGGTCTATTAATTTGTCAGCAGGTGGTGCTGCGATGCAAGTTTTCCTGTTCTTTTGCACGACTGTACTTCCTGATTTGTTTACAAGTCTTCAAATCTATGCAATAATTGTAACAACATGGTTAATATTGGATTAATACCAGTGTACATGTATATGTTTATGTAATTTCCTCAAAAAACATAGGATCGGCTTTGCTTCACACTTGGTGAGGGATGTTCCTCGACAGGATCTTTGTAAACTCTGCAACTGAGTAAAGAGTGTGCTTTGCTTTATCTGCATTGTATATACTGTTGGTTAGCCAGGATTAGCTCTCCTCATCTTAGATCAATTCAGTTGCAAAGTGTCTGTGTGGTGCTCAGTAGTGATTTATCATAGCATATAATTTAATTTGTGTGCAAGTCTGACTAATTTGGCCCTCTTGGACTGGGCTCATCAGAAATCTTATTTTTTCACAGATGCTCCACTGGTACACAGCTCAGTTTAAGCTGCAGGTGAAGCTCACCTCTGCTCAGCTGAGGGCAGGACTTTTTGGATTCAATAAATCAAGGTTAGCTGAGGATTGGCTGTTAACAAAGGTCTTTAGTTTTCCTCATACTGTCCTTTTGGAAAGGTGACACCAAGTAAACTAAATGTTACATAATTTTCTAGTAACATTACATGCACCAGGTGTACTTTAACCTCTGCAAGGATTTCTCTGTTGAAAGGTTTGTCCTTATTTTTCACAGTAGCTGGCCAAGTCAGTTAAGCAGACAGCTGGTAGTTTTTATGCTTTAAGTTTCTTCCTATTTTCCCCAAAGTTGGCAGCATGTATAACCATACTAATACCAAATGAAGGTGTATCAATTTAAGTCAAATATATATATACATATATATATATATATATATATATATATACACATACAGTTTGTGTATGTAATTTTTTCACAGTTGTTGTATGCATACAACTTTGCCTGCAAAGCAGACTCGTGTTTTTGTTTATGTATAATGTAACATGCATAAACAAGAACATTAGAGTCTGCTTTGCAGGCAAACAACTTGCCCAGCAAGTCTTCAATTATGATTTTGTTTTGCACAAGTTTATTTTTGAGATGGTAAGACTTGAGAGCCACAATCATTTCGTGTCAACATTTAAACACAAATCACTGCCAACTGCTAAGATTTTAAATATAGACACCACTTGGCTTTTAGTCACCATATTTTTTTTATACATGTACAATGCTTTACTATTAATCAGCCTGTCTAGTCATGAAAGACTACTTCCCTTACAAGACTACCTTCAGGCAGGAAACAAGGTGGAGTCTGTCAACTTGTATGTCTGTAAGTACATGTACTACTGAATGCAATTTTTACATTTTGTTCCATCTATTACAAATGTGCACAACAGTAGGGTATGTTCTTCATTTAATCAACCTACCCATTATCTCTCTCTCTCTCTCTCTCTCTCTCTCTCTCTCTCTCTCTCTCTCTCTCTCTCTCTCTCTCTCTCTCCCTCCCTCCCTCCCTCCCTCCCTCCCTCCCTCCCTCCCTCTCTCTCTCCCTCCCTCCCACACAGACACACAAAAATTGCTATACATGGGGTGCAGGTCTCAATCGTTTGCTTCCATGTTGAGTGAGAATTGTGGAAGAAACCCACCACAATGGCACACTGCAACAGTGTTTGGACAAGGTTGTGTTTTGTTTTAACTAGAATAATAAATGTTAATATTTAATAGCATGTACAACATAAACTACTTAATCCAGAGAAGCATCACCATAGGGTTTGGCCACAGAAATATGTCATGCATTAAACAATATTACAGTGTCAAGCATGTCATCCACCAGGGTACACTTTAATTTGAAGGGTTGACTGATGCAATTTTTACTTCCATCAGAATGTATTACACATGTGCAGCATTACAATATGGATACAAATGTGCACACTGTCCTTTATCTTGAAATTACATTGCAGGTTTTTTTCTCCAGTATTAGCAATTTCAAGTTGCTTTATTTGTACAACATGCAGGTTGTTTGCAGTTTGGCACAGACCATTGGCCAAAACTAAGCTTGTGATGTACAGTGTACTAGTTCCACCACAGTAGTTGGGCAATAAATACAAATGTGCCCTATTTGAAAAGATTACTTTAATGTTTGCACCAGTTCTAATTCTTTGTGTAATGGAGCTACATGTACATGCATGTACATCCACCAATACATGTAGCACTTTAGTCCCAGTTTTGAGAGACCATTCACACAACATGCTATCTGTCTGGAAACACATTTTCTCAATATTGAGCTCTTGTTATTTTCATGTTATAGTCACACCATGTGTACCTACAATCATATATCTTGAGATAGTTTAAGTTGGTGATCCGCAAGTAGGGGCTGTTTTTTAAGTCAAGTTTTACTGCTTCAAACATCTACAAATGTGTCACCTGTACCTACAATCATATATCTTGAGATAATTTAAATTGGGTGATCCGCAAGTAGGGGCTGTTTTTTAAGTCAAGTTTTACTGCTTCAAACATCTACAAATGTGTCACCTGTACCTACAATCATATATCTTGAAATAATTTAAATTGGTGATCCGCAAGTAGGGGCTGTTTTTTAAGTCAAGTTTTACTGCTTCAAACATCTACAAATGTGTCACCCGTAGCAATTGTCAGATACACTGTCGCAGAAGAACATCCATGGTACTCATGCATGCTATTCACCTAATAAATTCTGTATCGGCTGCCACCAGCAATTATGAGAGAGATAGATGTGCGAGTCTGGTGTTTAAGTTGATAAACATGGTACATGTTACGTCAGTTGATGCGATACAAAAACTTACACACTGTAAATGTGCAAGTCCAGTATCACCACACTAAATGTATATATTTGACAATGACCTCCAGGATCACCTAACATTGAGTCTGTTCTGATCAGAATGAGCCATTTTCAACCATATGATTTGATTTGTTGTTCTCAACACAGCGAATTCTCAAAAAAAATTCTCACCTCCCATGTGCAAATGGGTCACATTTTATTGCACCAAGTCAATTTGATCCAAAGTGGATATTTTTCATTAAGCAAGACTTGTCGTTGAATGTCTCTGACCAGTGCTGACAGTATTCAGGATTTGAACAGTGTTGTCAGGTTACAAACATTTTGATTACAACAACACACTGTCAGCAACAAATTACCTGGTGAAGGCATGTGTCCAGAATAAAAGCAAAACTAAGTTCATCGGTGTGCTTGTGGGTGCCTTCTTAAGAATTTCTGCATGGTTGGGTGCAGTGCTCACCAGTGATGCATACATGTACTACCCAAGCTTGCTCTTGATTCCTTGCCGTTACCACTGATTACCACTTGCCATCATCATAAAGGACACAGCCTCTTACAAACACACTTGTTACATTTTACTTTTGCCTCCACAGTCACCTAATAGTTCCTGATGAAGGCTTTACTGATAGGACCTGTGCCAAACAGTTATAACGTAGTGAGTCTGCTCTTGGAGCAAGTGTTAAGACTTGTCTACAATGAATTGCTGGTGCATGCAGTGCTCTGTTACAATCACACTTGTACCAGCTCATCAATTCTCAACTCCCAACATCTACACCTAGCACCAACAGGAATAAATAGTTGTTTCATATACTGAAATATGTACAAAAATGAGCATATCTTCCATATGTACAAACTAGCAGGCGATAATACTGTTCTTTACATATTTTACTACCTGCAATGCATGTAGACCAGTAGGCCATACACAAACTGCATACAATATGTACATTTCTAACCAAGAGTAAGATACCATAATCATAATGGTATGAACTCTATAATATCTCAATTTTGGATTCCTTTATATTAAGTAAATAAGGGTTGGGTGAATGTTAAAATTACATCTGGAACAAGTTTAACTTGCTTACATTGTACTCTGTCTAAATGTTAAAATTGTATCTTGACACTCACATAATAACAAGTTTAACTTGCTTACATTAAGTTTTACATTGTATAAATATATTCATTCATAATAAAAGGATAAATCTGTATCATTTATAACTACTACTTTATAGGGTACAGACAACTACTCTCCAGTCGGGCCTGGACTCAACACAGTCAAATAATAACAAATTTAATGTAACACCCTTGCTGAGATACTTCAAAACAAAAACACAAAAAAACAACACACACAACTGTAACCACCAAATGAGTTTAAATAATGTTGCACTCGTAAAAATATACAATTCTCCTGCCAATTGCATGCCAGATGTACAGGACTCCTCTAGCTAGAGTATTGATGGAAAATCAGTGTGCATTTATAAGCAAGGGCACCTTGCATTTCAGCAACATATGGTTTATATACACATGTACTTGTATGTGTATCCACAAATATATAGAGGAACAATGGGTTCACCTCTGACCATGCTTTTGTGGCTACTCAAAATTTGTCCAAAAATTAGCATTCTCATGAGTGGGACAGTATTATGGAAATGTTATGTTCTGAAAATAATGTCCCTTTAACCCTTTCCCCCTCATATTAAGCCTGAGTCAACAGCTTTCCTCGGCATGGGTTGGGCACTAAGTGCCCAACCCATGCCGAGGAAAGCTGTTGACCTGGGTCATGTTGTCTTGACAGGTCTCATCTTCAATTCTCAGTCAAATTGTTTTTCATTGCTGTTGAAATCAGTTAAAAACGCTGAAGCACAAGACATTTGACCACCAGCCGGTTTTGGCCGGTTTGAGGGGGAAAGGGTTAATACAGATGGGATGTTTTCAATGGGGGGAAAGGATAGGGACCATGTGGAAAGCAAGTCTTAACAATGACATACATGTACCAAAGCAGCTGATTGTCACAATGCCTAGATATACTTGATAACATGGAATGACAGTTCTCTTTCAAGTGCAAGTAAATCATATCAAATACTGTGTATAAAAAGTTGGAAAAATCAAGTACCAGCATGAGGCACATGCTTCTTTGTCCCCCTTCCAAATTGGCTGGCTGAAGATCTACATCCTGTGTGCAAGGTTTTCCCTTTCACTCTTTCAGTGCCAATCACGTCTAAAGTCGATCTGCTAAAGTCGAAACTAGTCTGAATTATCATTAGCATCTCAGATTCATATTCCTCATAAAAAGACCTTTCATTCAAGTACCAGCATGCCTCTAGATTCCGAGAAAATATCCCAGGCCAACAGCTTTGCTTGGTGCGCATTGCACCCAATGCATGCCAAGACAAGCTGTTGTCTCAGTCCAAAATTTGGCATTTAGAGTTAAAATTCACCAGAAATGGTCTAGTGTCCTGGTTTTGTCAACAGTTTTCCTGCACATACAGTACCACAAAAAACCTGTTGACTCATTTCTCAGGGTTAATTCTTATGTGTGGATATACAGTTCCCTCTGAAGTGCATATTTTCAAGCAGCATTTATCAGATCCACAATATGATCTTTTCCAAATAATGTGACCATCGATGGACAAACTGCTGCACCTGGCTACATCTCAATTAAACCTGTCCTGAGGGCCGTCTTGCTACACAGGGACTACTGTGAGATATTTCTGACAAATGTTTGG
>OZ026613.1:86330424-86367468 GCA_964020975.1 Hermodice carunculata | reverse complement strand
GGCATTTTTTAACTTCCAGATGCTGTAAAAAAAATCTTTTCCACAATGGAAATGGCGAGACCATTTGACCTCGCTCCCCACTTCTTTTCATTGAAGTCAAAAAAGTGCTGTAACTCTGATATGCAAATGACAATCACAGTGAGGATTCAATGCCAAAGACAACCAGGGCACCATGTCATGTCAGTGTCCATATCACAGTCAAAATTGCTGATTGAAAACTAATGGACCCTTCTATGGCTCTGATTGATGCGCTTCAAAGTCACCAACCAATTGAAGATACTGATTAATCTTTCACTCTATAGCAGTTCAGGTTTTGAAACCTGTGGCTTCATGTTAAATAATGTGGACTACATTATAATATATATATATACATATATATATATATATATATACATACATATATATATATATATATATATATATATATATATATATATATATATATACACATATATATACATATATATACATATACATACATATACATATATATACATATATATACATATATATACATATATATATATATATATATATATATATATATATATATATATATATATATATATATATATATATATATATATATAGTAGTCCCTGTTCTGAGAGACCACTCCTACTTGGGCAGATCTAAAAGTGGTCACATAAAGCAAATGGTTTTTCATTGGAAGTGAAACAATAAATATGATATTCTTAAATGAAAACAAAAAACAAAAACAAAAAAAAACAGAAAGCTTCCATCGGTTTAACATGGAGTATGATAAACAAATATGGAAATGGGATAAAGTTCTGAATATGGTGATCATTGTGTCTGGCATTACAGTGCAAAGGGGCTTTAGAATGAGCTCACTAGCAGCAGGTTGATACACTTTGAAGTCCTCCTGTGCTGAAATGCAGGTCACTGGAAGCAGACTCCAGGACAGACGTTTGCACTGCACTTACTCAAGCATGAACTAGTGTTCCCTGACCACATTACATAAAATTAGTCCTGCATCCAATTCCACATAAAATATTGTGTTCATCATACTTCATGTTAAACCATTGCCCTCCCCCCCCCCCCCCCCCCCCAATAGAAGTATATAATAACATGAAAAGATTGACATAGAACCTGCTGGATGTAGTCTAAAAAGGCAGGTGGTCTCTCAAAAGAGGAATAACTATATAGCTATACATATTGTAAACTTAAAGACAATTTACTAGTAGTTTTGAAAAGAAAAGAGATTAGACCTACATGTACTTTTCTGCAGGTCACATTTTCTACTACCAACACTTTGTAGTTGCTGTAAATTGCTCTATTTTTTTATGTATTTCTATTTTCACTTTTTTGCAGTTAAATTTATATGAACAAATCTAAAATAGTGCAGTCATTCTTAGATGACAAATTTTAAGATTCCCCTCTCAATACAAAAGATTTTTGTGTGAAACCACTTGTCTTTCAACATGTGAGGATCTACTTCCTGTAACATACTTTGGGATCTCACAATTTTGTGGTAAACTCAAAATTTAGACCTGGCAAAAGTATCAACTTTTGGGAGAAAAAACCTGCAAATTTACTCACCACAAATAAAGCAATTTACAGTACAACAGTGCAAACAGTCACTCAAGTGTTATTCTATACATGTTATGACATTATGAACTTGAGTTGCCTACATGTACATGTAATACAGATGGAAATGTCATTCAAGTGAATCCTGTATAATGCAACATGAGGAGGTTGAGCACACCTTTCTTTTTCCGGGGATGTCAGGCTGATGTTTATATTTATCAACTGATAATATGCTGTGAAAACCCCTCCTCTGGTTACCAAAGCACAACACATATTAACTTACTTTTGGTCAGACTTTCAATCATGCAGTCATATATTTCAAACATTTCTGGAATATTATAAATTCCAAGTACATGTAATTCATACTGCAAAGAAACACAACTCTGGAGAACTTGGATTTTTGCTTACATGTCCCTAGTCTCTTCCTTGTTGGAACAGTCACATATCTGGAGCCAAAACGGTCATCAACTGATTAAAAATGGTCTCAATGATATACTCCTAAGTGTGGAATCAAGTCTCCTTCATGGTACTCATACAACTACCAAATACCAGTGCAAGTGACACTACACTTGAGTTAACATAAATGTACATGTACTTGTCATAAGCCCACTGCCCTTGTTAATTAAGAAAGTTTACAAGCGCTTAGGCTTTACTGTATAAAAATTTGTTTGACTGTAAGGCAAAAAAAGATAAATAGTTTCTCATGAACTGCCACATCAATTTTCAAGGCCTATCTCACTTTTTTTTTTTTTTAAATCAATAAAAATAAAAACAAAAAGTGGCCTGCCCGTGTGGCTACTTGTTCCTGCCTCAGATCTTTTTTGGCTATTGGTAGTAAGAGCCATGCTGTCTTCATCACGCTGTTTGCATCTACATTGGCTGTACTTTACGAAGGGCATACCATCCTAGTTGGGCTATTTGTATCTATGTAGAGATGTGCAAATTGAATCTGCAGTGACACATCACCATTTTTTTTTTCACCATTGGCTGAAAGTTGTGGATTTGTATTTGTACAAATACACTATTTCTGTTGGTAGGTCGGCTACTTAGATGAGTACGGTCATCGCAGGTTGTTCATCAAAATGCAAACATGGAAGCAGAAGGTAGGCCACGGTAGAACAAGAACAGTGTAGTGCACAAAAGAGCAATATTTAGGCCTACATAGTAATCCCTGTAAATGCTAAGCCTAGGATCTTTCATTCCTTTTCAGTGACATGGGGCTATAAAAAGTTATATTGAAAGAGGAGTTTCTGTGTTGTTTTGAACTTGTATGGTTCAACTTTTTTAAAATTTGCATATTTATGTGTTTCTACTTAACCTATTGGAAGGGAAATGACTATAACAGGGCAAGTGGTCACTGTGGCTAATGAGTTTTGCTGCAACCTGCAACTCATCAGGAACAATAATATTGGGAACACTGTGAGTAGCCTATATATACACCATGGGGTAACATCATCCCTTGCTACCTATGCACTTGGATTGTGAAAGTGTAGGTGCAGATTCTTTGTGGATGAGACAGTTGGTTTCTACGGTGGGATTTGATTCAAAAGATTTTTGAATCTGCTTGATTTTCATTGGTTGAAAACCTAGCTTGATCCTACTGAGTATAAATGGTCACTGTAATGATATTACAGTTGAGGCCCTGAATGGGGGCTTGGCAATGTGTGAAGACACATTTCCAGGAGTGGATTTCCAGGAGTGTTTCCATATGATTGCCACTGGTGTGGCAATTAGAGTGTACTGAAATATAATGGGGGAGGGAGCTCTGACAACAAAAAATTAGCATAACACTGAGCCATCGAGCTCATTTCTCCAGGATATTGAGACTGAAAGGTTCAATAGAGCGTAGTATTTTTCTTGTCACAGCAGTCTAGAGCATTCTAGGCTGGGAGGTGTTGGGATATACTCTAATATTTGGACTCTTGAGACTCAGATCCCTATGGTTACTGAGGGCAAAATGTCTCCCCAAAGGTTTTGGAGTGTCACCATTACTGATGTAACAATCGTTTATATTGTACAATGAATAAATGGTGTCTGTCTTGTTTTGCATTACTCTAAAAAATGCCTATCAATACTTCTCATGTATATCTTCTTCCTACAATGTTGGAAAACGCCAAGAAATTCAAGTTTCCTATCCATACCTAGCCATTTCTCGACAGGAATGCCAAGACGCCTTTCACTCTACCCATTACCTCTGCATTTCTCGGCAAAAATGTTGAGAAATGCTGAGCTTAGGAGTAGGGTGAAAGGTACCTGAGCGTTTCACGGCATTTTTGCTGAGAAACGCCGAGGTAAGATTAAGAGAAACCTCAGCGTTTCTCAGCAAAAATGCTGAGAGATGCCGAGAAAAGGATTTTGTACCAATTTCCTCAGCATTTCTGTTAAAAAAGCACCGAGCATGGTCCTTTCTCAGTGTTTTGGCTCTCTTAGTGTCATCCCTGGTTACCACGGTAACAGAATATACCGCTGGCTAAGATGATGATGATCAACATCCTGATTGGTGCATCAGTCTCAGGGAGAGATCACAGTGCAACAGATCCATGTGGAGTAGGGGTAACACAAAACTGGGTCTGCTCTGGAGGCAATTCTACATCCAGTATGTCACAAAACTGCCCTTGAATACTGTTGATGGACTTTCTGAATATTTAATGGCCAAAATGACTGATTTATTATGGACATGAAACTTCCAATTGACATTCTATTCTGTTTTATGAAAACGAAAAGTCCTAGAACATATAAACAGTTCTCAAAAGATAGTATGAAATTCAATGGAGTCCATACCAAAATGTTATCACAAGCTACTTTAATCACTCATTGTTTAATCGACAGGAAAACTTGACTGACAAAAAGCCACCCTGCAGCACCAAATTAGTTTCTTCATCAAACAAATAAAATTTTTAAAAAGCCTCACCCCCTCACTAAAAAAAGTTCATGAGAAACTATTTATTTATTTTGTATGGCCTAATATAGTAAGTGTCTGTACATGAATCTGTACACCCAGGCCAGAAAACAAAATCAGTGTAGCTTTGGAGCTAATATGTTGTTCATATACATGTACATGATGCCAGGCAGTTCTTTCTTGCTCCAAGAACACTGCACACTTACACTGTTATCATATTGAAATACTGTAAATTGCTTTCATTTCACTGTGCTCTTATTTTGCTTATTTCGCTGATGGCAAGAAAACGTAAAAATTAACCACAGTCAAATAGTACTTTAACATTGTTTGAATAGGAAGTATATCCAAAACAGTGAAATTGAAACTACAGTGAAATTACTAAAATACAAAAACTGAAAGTTTATACACACAAAAATAAAGCAATTTATAGTAGTTAGAGCAAATCCATTTTTTTCCCGGTGTCAGAAGTCAACAAACAGGAGTTTGTCCAGAGGTGTACAGTTTTATGTCTAGTTTTATCGGTATGGACTCCCTTGTCACTTGAAGTTCAGCTACCAGTACCTGCTGAGATCTTACCATTTACTTGAAGAGGTTATTGATACATGTACATGAGCATTTATGACAACCACAATCACTCTGGCTCTGAGCAGTGAAAATGGTATGCACTGGTCACCACAGACATAACTCTGCTTGATCCCTGGCCACATGGAAATGGAGAAAGGTTTCATGGTTACATGTACACTTCACCTTCATTCAAGTTGCAGGTAAAGCTGAACTATAGATATGCATAAATGACTGCATCATAGCAGGGCCAATGCCTGCCTGCCTTGATACAAGCTACACAAGTTGCACCTTAAGCTGTCAACTGCTGCACTTGTAGATAGTTCTGTTCAGCAATAGATGTACATCTCCACCATTCCTTGAGTATGGTCACACAGCTGTTGTAGTTGTTGGTACATGTCAAGTTCATCCACGGAACTGTTTACAATCCTGCATTACACACCAGCCATGTCTTATTCACTTAATCGAAGTAGCTTCCCTGAGGTCGTCTGTGTGCTGAATTTGAAAAAAGGGAAAATGTATATTACATTATAAACCAAAAAAAAAAAAAAGCCTTTGAACTGGCCAAGATATGCTAGATGTCAAGTGTGCTTTACTGCAATATTTTAATTAAAAGCTAAAAACTATGTGCTTGTCTTCAGAGAGGAGTTTTAGTGTCACAACAACAGGGTGTCAAATGTGAGACCAAGTTGAATTTTACAATTGCACTAACCTGAAATGGAAAGTGAATGGTATTGCACTTATACACAATTTTCGAAACACAGCGCCACCTATCGGTCACACTGTCATACTAAATGAATGGGAGCAATGCCTTCAAGCTCACACAAAAGTCCTATGCAAGTCTATGCCCGTAAACCGTGAATGGGAATGCAGAAAAGACGTTGAAATAACTATAAATATAGACTGTAATCCCTTTTTGTTTGAATAAAGTGGCCACGAATATCAATCGATTATATTTATAAACTTATTTTGTCTGCAATAAAGTCCAATTAGCAGTATTTTGGCGCATTTTGGGAGAGGAGTTTGCTTGTTAAGCAAGCTGGCCTGGTGGTGGTACAACACACTGAATAAAAAGATCATTCTAAACATTGCAACTGTAGCTTGTGATGGCATTCATAATGATTGATTGTATGATTAAATTCAAGGTGAAAGAATTAATTAGTTGCATTGGCATCTCTTGAAGATCAGAAAATACTTGATAATAAAGAAACCTGGGTTCTTGTGAGCAAAATTGCAAGAGGAGCAATTAAGTTTATGAGGTTTCTGTCCATCAAGTTTTGTAGGTCTCGCTACATTGATAAATGGGTAAGTGACTGCCAAGTCTTGATAGCGGCAACACTTGATGGCTTTTCCTAGAAGAATGACAGACATAGCACTCCCTTATTTGTTGTTTATCTTTTTGATTGATCAATTTCAAAAATAATTCCCATTTCAATAACAGAGTAAAAGTAACAAGCGTGGTGATGTCCTTCACTGCAAGCATAATCCATGAAGACCTCTTGCATGACCTACATGTATTTGCTATTGACCCCAGCCGTCAGCTGATTGTACGTGTCAAGCGAATCCATCATCAACTTTATCTCAGAAATGCATCGAAGCTTTCAGCATTGCTGTTTCCCTTATTGGAAACACTCACACCATGATGGAAATATTCTATATTTCACTGGATTGCCATTGCAAACACGGGCTAAAATAAAGTAGTGAAGTATGGGCAGTTATGGCTTGCTATGACCTTATATAGACAAACACCACACAGGAATGCATGATAGTTAACCCTAAAATTCCATGCCTAGTTCACTTAACATCTTCTAAAAAATTTTACAGACATTGAGGTAAACTTACAAAGGACACATAACTGCAAGAATAATAGGAATAGCTCCCATATTCCCACATATATCAATTAACTTGATTCCACATTGATGACCAAGCTCAGCATTGCTGGCTATGCAATCTGTGGATACCACTGACGACCCTCGCTTCGCATTGAAGTTTCGCACTCTGCTACTGGCAGCACTGGGGGTTTCGAAAGTTGTGTACATGTATATGTATAGCATACTCACCAGTCTACTAAGTCTGCACCAATTATATCATGAATGTGGTACATCATCCCAAGACGAGCCACTTTGGGAAGCTTGCGACTTTCGAGCTCCTGCAAGGAAACATTTTATTTTACGACTTTAAATTGTACACAAACATGCATAATTTAAAAACAACAGATACCCACGTCTATTGCCCAGGTGTCTTTCCTGAACATTGTTTTGATTTATTCTGTCCTCAGAATAAACAACGTGTTGATGATCATTTATACATTGACAAGTCCCTGCTGCATCTGCAGAGATATTGTTGATACACTGAAAAATAAGCAGTGTTTGTACATATAACACTACAACCTGGTTGTTTGTCTTGGTTACTAAAACAAAATTTAAGTCAAAAATTTATACAATTTTTGTTCATATATCAAGATTCATTGAAATAGAATAATTGTTCTTTTGACAAAAATTGTAATGTGATAAACACAAAAGACAAAGGCAAGGCTCTGTGATTTGCAGGGTGAAAAGTTTGACTGGTTTTGCCCAAATGGTGCTCTTCAGGAATACAAGATATGCATATTAATTTTCCGCCAAAATCACCGGGCTCCTGCTTGTCAATCATGGAGGATACATGGGCACATCACTGTCACAGACATGGCCAGATACCCCTTTCTCACAACGGTAGTGTCTACAAGTGAAATTTAAGTTTACCCATACCATATAGTCATATTCATTTAGTGCTTCCTAAATTGTTTACAAGAACAAGTTCCATTTGTCTGTACTAAGTATTCTTGATTTCCAAAATACTAGTAATATCCCGTTTCCCTACATAGGCAGCGCTTCATATTTCGCCACACCAGACTAAGGCAACCAGGTATGCAGTTGTGGTGGGAAAGCATATGCATGCCTCCCATTGAAAATATTACAGCTGCAGCTCTGTACTTGTCAAGACATAACAAACATTGTCACGCTTTGCATTGTATTGAATAATATACGATGTTAATGTGTTGATTTAAGATGTACTGCACCAGCTTGGCTTGGTATATGTGTTTTTTGAGAAATGATCCACCTGTCCAAGACAGTAAGGTGTACCCCACATGCAAGTTACACATGTGGCCCTAGGTACACATCTCAATTGTGGCACAATGTACCTTCATATGAAAATCAGGAAGTCCTAATGATATGGTCCTGTCCCCGTATTTATTTGAAATAAAGCTAGGGAATGGGTAGCGGGTCTGTAAAACCTTGTATCATATAGACCTTGTCCTTAAGTGTGTGCATGTTATATACCATACCGTACATTGCAATTTTTTACTTCTAAAAACAAATCTGAGAAAGGGGTGCAGTTTATGTGCTGAGTATTGAAAAAATCTCTGGCTACGGAGCTCAAATTTCAAACCAAAATAAGATCGCCAGTCCGCCATATAGGTTGAGTGTTGTCCCAAGGGCAAAGTCAAGCAGTCATTCACCTGTTCACAAATTTACCCGATCGATCAAACTATCCCCAAGCTTGCAATATTACGCCCTATGTTGCTGTGTCCGTCCGTAACAATGTTTACATGTGCAATTCTACACAAGAACTTCAGTAAAATTGCCCTAAAACTGTGTGTTTGATCGTTGTTGTTGTTTTATCGGCAAAATCACATTGTCGTGAATCGGCATGTACCAGCGTACAAATGATCCATTCAACTCCGTCAATAAAAAGATGCTTTCTCAGACAATATTATTTTCAGTCATACAATATTTTCACAATTATTTCAAATGATTCACAACTGAAAACTTTATTGAAAAAATCCAGTGACTTGCAATGTCTTTTGGTCCGTTTGGACAGGTTCCAACTCTAAGCGGTTATGAGCCATGCTATGGCTATGCGGACGATATGAATGCCACGCGGTCCCTCAATAAAATCATTATTCCTACCTTTAAAGTCTGCATAGCCATCTGTTAAACTGAGTGTGTTAAAGTGCATGTGAATTCTTATTTATGAAGTAAAATGACTGCTCCACAGACAGGGGCAAAATCTTTCGGGCGCCATTTGCAATAGAACTCTCTACGAAAGGAGGAGAAAAAGTATGTCAACATGCGGGACGCTATTATTTTTTACAGCTTCGTCAGGCCAGGTGTTAATCCCCGGGTCGGCGGGGGTGTTGAATTTACGGCCAAAGTAGCACTGCAGTGTATTTGATGGGAGTCCTTAGGAGACCATCTTTTTATGTAGTAAAGTTCAGGTGCAGTTTAAATGAAAGGAGGGTTTATACGCCGGGATCTACGTTAGTAAGAAGTGCAGGGATGTGGTAAACTGAGAGGAATTATACATCCCAAGTCACAGAAGCAGCTGTTAGACACCACATACACTGGAGTTGGGACTCTCCAGTCACTGACATTCTGTGTTAATTTCTGAGGGATGGAAATATGTTCGAAAATTTGGATTTTTAGGTGGAGCCCATTGTGCTTGTGCCTGGCAAAGTGTCTCCCCAACAGTTGCTGAACATAAAAAATACATTGTAACATACACAAAAATATTACTCTGATATATGACACTCCAGTGCATTTATGTGACACAAAGAGCACAGAAACATCCGTAATAGTTGCACTACTTACTTTGGCAATTGTGTGTAGCTGGTTTGACAAGCTACACTCAGAACCATTTCAAACACAAAATCTACAAATACAGCATTGTCACCATTAAAATAATCATTACATGACGTTCTCTGTTTAGATAGTAACTTTGAACTTTTTCTCAGATGTCCTACTGCTTTATTTTTCAAGTCTTACCCGCTGGAGAATCTCCTTGTACTTGGACTTGCGTATGACTGTGAGTACTGCTTTCCTGCCTCGAATAAAACTCTTCATAAATATGCCTGCACCCGGGATAGCCAACCACCAACTGCCCACATCTCGAACAGTAAGCACACTTGCCTTCACTAGCTGACTGTATATTTTATGGAAAAAAAAGTTACCAAGTATAGAATTAAATGAAAAAAATCTAAAAGCACTTTCTTGTACAACACTATGCCTGAGCATTTTACATGTACAGTGAAAACTCATCATAATGACACCATCTGTTTCCTAAGAAATGTGTCAAATAACTGAATATGTCAGATAAATGAATCAAATTACACAGAAAATGAGAACTTTTTCCTATGAAAATTTGTGTCATGACATTGATATGTTGGATATCTAAGTGTGGTTATAATGAAGTTTCACTGTTATAAGTTGTACTGTTTTGGGGCGAGAGGTTGGTCACAGGATCATACAACAAGCCACAGCAACATATTGTACATTGTGACATATTCAGCTAAGCTTAACATCCATTTCACCATTGCACTCATATAGTGAACTTTAATGTCAAGATGATACAAAACACGATAGCCAGTGAATACTCTGTAACACAGGTCACAGAAACTAACCAAGCTCTAGCAGTATCTATCCCAAAGGTTACAGATAATTTACGTTACTCTATTTAATCCTTTGCACATCTGCCAGTTCAGTAACATCAATTTTTCAACTTTGTGTACAGCAATGACCTTTTCATCTTTTACTGTTAATTGTTAACAGTATATTTCTCATTCTATGCTTATTTAAATGGAGAAACAAAGAATCGATTGAATGTTTCTCTCAAGAACTATATTTTATATGTTAGTGTCTTTGATTACCATTAGACGTCATCATTTGTTATGGTTAGTTCTGTCTAAAATGTTTACTCACACTACAACGAAGTTGTTGTGAGTGAATTAAGTAACATTTTAAGTTTTTTGACAGATTTTAAACTGATATTTATTCAGATAAATGTAAAAAAGTGTATTGAATGCCCACATTTCGATTCACATAGACTAAATGACTGACAGGGTTGTTGAGGCCATTCCGCGTGAGCCACATCAGTAAACAGCCTCAATAGCCCCTACAGTCATTCCGTCCCTGTGCCTCAAAATGCGGGAGTTCACTTCTTCAGTAAATGTTAACAGAAAATGCTCAACCATGAAAATTTCCAATCACACAATATTAAGCATGATTCTAACTTTTGTATGCCTACATCACATTCACAGGTGGAACTGCTGTCCAACTGAAACCAAAATTTTCATCATCTTTAATGGAAAAAAAAAAAAAACATACGTGATCTCCTCATCCTTAAAGCTGAACTGTCTCATCATGGTTTGTTTGTTAACGCTGATGTCCGCACACTCACTCACCACTGTGGCTAAAAATTTTTCTGCAAGCGCAAAACATGATATTAGGCTTACAACAAACAATATGCCACACAATCATTAAAATGTGTACAATTTTGTGTGTGTTTTAGTTTTTTATTGCATATTAATCAGTATTTCCCTGGTGCAACAAAAAATTGCCCACATAATGGGGAGTTTCTCAGGCATTGCTCACATCAATTTCACCCCACCCACCCCAAAGACACTAAACAAACAATGAGGGCTGAAGGCTATACAGACACCCCATAGTTTGACAGCTAACCTACTAAACCTAGATACATTAAAATAAGTCCCAACCTGTTGAACTGAGTTGATCAGAACAGGTAAGGTCAAGATCAACTGGTTCATGTGGGTTCTCAGTAGAGGGCTCTGTAAGCAGGCGGGCCAGGTATGTGCATTTCCATTTAGTTTCCATTGTAATCTGCACCTATGTTACTTTAAAACCGATATACCAAGAAGCACCAAATTTCTTGTGCTAAATGGCTGTATATAGTTGAAATAGCCTTGCAAATTTTATAACTTTTACTGCAAAACTTTTCAACATATTGAATGTTACTTTAACAAAGAATCTTATAGGAATACACAACTCTAGCCCGCAACAATTTTGTATATTGGATTGTGTATTCAGCCAAATACACATACAAATGTTAATTGTGACCTCTCCTATTGAGCTTCCCCTGTTGTTGGAACTTACATGTAGATAGGCAATGCTGAGCAGCTGATAGTACATGTATATGAATGAGTGACCCAGATATTTAATGTTGCTGTGGGGAACCTACCATGGTTAGGGTACCACACATTTTGACATTACATGTTATTTTTATTTTCACCTTCATACCCATTAAACTTTTCTTTCTTTTTAATTTTTGGTATCATTAAGATGTTAATGCGTGTATATGGACTGTAGAAAAATGGAACAGGTAAATACATTTGGATCCACTTTGTTAACTTCTTTTCATTAAGTTAAGCCTGATTTTGGTCCTTTTCTCACAAATACTGATAAAAATATCACATGATAAAAAAATTACATAAAAAATCCCACCACTGCTAACTTTTGGAAAAATACATTGAAAGAGACTCACTTCTTCCGTGTTTTGCTTGCAAGGTTTAGAATTACCAATAATCCCAGAAGTACTGCCTGGTATTTTAATAAAAATCATTTTTAGAGTAAAACATGTGAAAATCTTATTTTAAAACAGGTAAACGAGGCATAGACTTTGAATATGTTGAACGTATATGTATTTGTATGCAATATTCCAGTCACTCTCAATGTGTATGTCCAACCTCTATAAGGCTGAATAGACTTGCCATGCGTCATCCTGTGACTGACACCTTCTAGTCGACACTGCACCAAGCATAATATGAATATTGCTATTTTGCATCCCATAGAAATAAAAAACAACAGGGTACGTTATCCCCAAATGGAGCCAATATATCCGAACGTGGTTCCCTTGAAAACAGACACCCCTCAAATTGAGAGATACCATATGGGGGAGTGTTAAAAAGCTGATACAGAATAACAGTACTGTTTAACTGGAAAAGCACACAAACACCTCTGTCCTGAGAGGCCTAAGACATAGGTATCCACATGCAACTTTTCGCCAAAAATTACCCGTGTTGCCTTTGTCATAATATTCATCAATGATAATATAGCCCTCTAGACAACAGTTTTCCTGATAGTCTGGGTGGGCTGTATTGTGGGCCAAGGTTCCCTGTTGATTCAAGTATGCAAAGCATTGAAGGTTTACAATGACACAAGTAGCCATAAGCTGTGTCACTACCAATCACAAACTTAGTCACTGACATACCTATGATGGTTCTGCTGACTGAAACCTGAGTGGCTGCATTAAGTATATGTTGCCTGTAGTCGTCTGTAAAGACAATACAGAACTCGTTTGCCTCAGATCCCAATTTGAAAAGCCGGATTTCTCCATGTGTCCTCAAGTCAGCCTGTGGAACAGCATAATGTGAGTGAAGAAGTCAACACATCAATTCAAAAATTCTGCAGTCCTATCAGTGCAATAGGAAAGGTCAGAATTAGCTCTGAACTGTGCATTTGCCTCAATACACAACCGAATACACAAAACTTTGGAGGGCTAGAGCTGTGTATTCCCATTGGTTTGCATGTTAAAGTAACCTTAAATAAACTGGTTACTTTAGTAGCTGTGGTTGTATGATTTTTGTGAGGTACTTAGTTACTCATCTAGATTTACAGTACTGTGCGAAATTTGGTGTCTCTATGTGCAGTTGTTTTCAAGTTATTAAGTCGCAAATTACAATGTAAAGTAATCGGAATACACAACCCTAGCCCTCCAGTGACTGCAGTGCCCTCTTTTAGGCAGGGCTAGAACCTTCTGTTCTTGACCTTGTCTATTGAAGTGTACAAACTAATTACATGTATAGTGAGTTAATTCACACACAAAGTATTTATAATAGTACATGTACATGTACATATATATATGTACATGTATGTACGTACATACATACATGTACACACACACATCCTTACGTATATGTACACTGTTCAATGTATACATATGTGACCAGCTATCTCTGGCTATTCACATTCTGCACAGACTATTAAATGATACTCAGCCAAGAGCACAGGCAGCCGTATGAATAGTATTATCTTATAATCAGGGCAAATACATGAAATGTAGAGCACACTGATTGGTTAAAAGGCATGTTCTGTATTTTGTATACCACGGTGTGTGTCGTGACATCTCACACAGTGGTACAGGTACACAAAAACTGTGTACAAGGGTAGCCTCATTTTCATCTTGTAGCACATGAAAGCAATGGAATGGTGATCAAGTGATGTTTTGCTACTGACGGGGATTTATCTTCCATAAGAGCGGCATTAATGCCCTAGAACACCCTAAAAGCCAATGAATCTTCAGCAAAACTATTCATGGCACACTTACTAGAAGCTGGACAGAATGCGGACTCCCTTCGCTTTGTGGAAGAGGAACTTGACAATCAGTTATCTACATTCTGGTTCACCGCTCAAACTGGCCAGGGTGAATTGCACAAGAAATCCAGTCTGGAACATACATGTTCGATATGGACTTAATCCCGATCTAAAGGACACTAATGGTTTTTTTTTATGCCAATATGAGATAAAATTGCCATGCCATGTTCTGCCGTGGTACACAAACTTTGGCTACCTCAGCAAGCTGCATACCACACAGCCCTTCAGGCTTGGTGTTACACATCATGCTAGATCTCATGTACCACAGCAGAGCATGGCATAACTGACATCTGTCAGGGGAAAACAGTAAGTCATATCAGCAACTTTCTCAGTGTGCCTTGTTGGCCAGTGGAAGTATTGTAGACATATTAACAAGAAAATGAAGATGGGAGGGGTAAGCTACATGATCATAACACTCAATGATACATACCACTTCCTTATCGACCATTGTTCTGTTCTTTAGTATACTGTACAGCTGATGTTTGAGCATGATGGGTGGCACACGCCCCTCAAACTTCTCCCGTGGAAACAGACCTTTGAGATACAGCAGTGCTGCTTTTGTATCACTTGGCACATTGTTACAGTTATCTACAATGCCAATCAGCAATGATATAACAATGATATTAAATATGATTCAACATAGATTCTACATGCATCATTTTGATAATGTGGATACTGATATGCATTTGGTAAGATTCCATTCATTTTCCCCAAAGAAGATACACAGCAGTATCTACACAGGCTAACTTAAAAAATGCAAAGATAGTTTGTTTAAGTATGCGTACACAATTACTATATTACACACTCAATATATCACCAATATTAACATGTGATGGCTCCACAAAGACAGTTAGATGATGAATACATTTTGGCTGTAACTTTCCTGATTAAAAACCACTTTACAATACATATGAACATTAGGTTGTGAGAAAAAAAATCTTCACATTTTTTTTTTTTTTTTTACATGGAGATGAAATTCACATGTAACCCAGTGACTTTCAGAATTTAGCTAAGTTGTTGATGTACCAAAAACAGACACATTTTATCACATGGACCTGAAATTCACGTGACCCTGTGACCTTCATAATTAAGTCAAGTTGTTGAGGTACCAAACACAAACAGACACATTCACAAAAAATTCCAAATCACTGAATTATGACCCTTTTATTGGTACAGACCTACCCATGATAGAATCCCACTATATTTGCACAGGATATGTTCCATGATTTTGAAAAGGAAGTAAAACAATTGAACTGTTGATAGAAGCAGACCCATCTTACAACCATCATGATATGTACATGTTCACCTGAGCTGAGGTGAAAATGGATTTAAACAGTTCAAATGAAACTTAAAAAGCATAATATCCACCTGGCATGGCACTTACTGACCTAAACCATCAGCATGGTCATTTGTCCAGCTTGCAGAATTAGTGCTGGGTGTTGTAGGATCCACACATAATCGTTTCCGTTGTTTGTACACATCTGGCAGCAGGGTCCTCTTACGGCTCATTCTCTAGAAGAATAAATGCAGCAAAAACTTGCATGATTTTTCTGTATGTATAGGGCCTGCATGTAAGTTTTCCTATTTGAGGCTCATAATTACTCAAGTTCCCCTCCACACACAAGAAACACTGTTGTTGGGCTGCTATTAGGGCCAAGGATTTTCCGTTTTTTCTGAAACTGAAGCGGAATTGTGCATTTTTTTTTAACCTTGAAACGGAATTTGATATTTTTTCTTATATGAATTATATACAAATATATAGCAGTGAAACAGAATTTGAAAAATTTTTGCTGATGAAGCAGAATTCCTCTTTTTTGGAAACGGAAAATCATTGGCCTGATGCTATACCTGGCCAGGCCTTGAGGTGTACTTCAACTATTTTAACTGAGTGGTGCTCTACAATGCTGAAGATCTCATGCCAAATATACATGATATAAACTAACTTTTGCACTCTGCCTAGATATGGCTATGCAGAACAAGAGGTCACAATCAATAACCTGAAAAGATGTTACTTTGACAGCATATCTACAAGTAATGTGTAAACCAAACAAAGGCGGATTGTTTGGCCTTCCAACTTTAGCAAAGTACGACCAGTTTCATCCTGTGGAGGGACTCATCAGGTACTGATTTAACGGCTGCTAACGCCGTACGTGGGTGGACGTTGCATGAGTTGCAACGTCTTATATAGTACGGTGTAAATAAGCAACGTTGCTAGGGCCGAGTTGCTCAACGTTTGGAATACACGTCAAGGGTATTCCCAATACGTATGACGTCAGCACCTCTCCATTGTGATGAGGTGTATGTGACGTGCTGGATGCACGTGTGGGGATAGGTGATTGTCTCTCTCATGAATGAGAGTACCTATAGAAAATCATAGGAAATCCTAGTGATGGTCTCTCTCCTCTCATTTTACTGAGTAATAAAAATTTGAGAATGAATAAATAAATCAATTTCTCAATCTGTGTTGAGAAATTATAGTTATTTATTTGTTTTTTATTTACAGGAAATATATTTAATAAAGTGCAATATATATCCGTTTGAGCAGTGGGAGAAAGTTATCCCTAAAATTGTTTGCAGCTGTTAAATGGAGGGAGATTTAAAATCTGGTGTCTCCCCTGAGGGTGTTGACACTGTATGGGAAAATAAGTACAGAACTGGTTAAAAATTTAGCATAATACAGGGCAAGTGTGCTTATTTTTCCATAACATTGAGACCAAAGGGTTCCATTGTGCAGAGCTGATGTATCCAAAAATATTCCCTTTTCAGTCTGAAAACCTCTGTTTTTTTCAGTTTAGGGGGTGTGGGAATGTGCTCAAGAATTTGGACTTTTAATTGGAGTTGTCCATGATCCGCCTTGGCAAAATGTCTGCCAAGAGGCTGCTGGACATCTCTCTTGTTGATATAATAGAAAAAATAATAAAAAAAAAAAAAAAAAAAATCTACAAGTACCTGTGTACTTACAAGAGGGTAATGTCCCCATGACTTTTTTGGCAGGTATGGCATGTATTAACAGGAATTAAAACTTGTCTGACTGACACACTAGATGTTCAATATACCTGTACATCATTACAAATGAACAGAAAGAAGAGCATTATATTAAATGCATCATGAAGAGGGAAACTAGATGGAGAAATGCTGTTGTAAATGTATATTGGCCAGATGTTCAGAACCCACTCTTCCTCCATTGAACTTCTGATTCATGAAGCATCACTAATCTGCCTTAATTGGTTCTTTTAACCAGTGACATTTACCACTAGCAATGGCAGACATGGGCATCCACCAGTTTCCTGCTCATTTCACTGACAGACCATTGCTCTTGTGACTGGGAGTTAAAAAAAAAGGCTCCAAAACATGTTGAGTAGTTACCCGCTGAAGACCCTTTAATTTATTTGGGCTGATACAGCCTATGTCAAAATTTTACAGAGGAACGTGTGCAATATGGACAATAGTAATTCCATATGTATATAGGTTAGACAGGGACAGGTTAGCTTATGGAGAGTAAAGAGTTTGGACCGCGGAATAGGGTATTGACTACTAGGAAGTGGTTCTGAGCAAAAAGACACAAATGCAATGAAAGGATAGCAGGTGCAACTGGAACTTTGTGTGACACAAATTGGCATACAATACACTGTTACATTATTTTAATTTATAAAAGGACATAGATGCATCATGAAGGAAGAAAACTATAAAGAGAAACAATGACGTTATACATTACTGGCCAGACCCCACTGTTCCTACATTGAACTTCAGAGGTGTAAGGTATCACTAATCTGACTTAGTTGGTCCTTTCAACCAGTGATATTTACCCCCAGCTGCCATGGGCATCTGCCTGTGCCCTGTTCATTTCACTGACAGACCGTTGCTCTTGTGATTGAGAGTTATGAAACAAAAGAAGGAGCAACCAAAATTTTTAATTGAAGGTCAAGTTGAACAGGAAAGATGGGAGGCATTAAGCTGATGTTTGAATTGTTCAAATGTGAGGCACACAATCAATTTTATGACAAGTTTGCATTTTTCTCGATTTCACCATGGCGGGAGCAGATAAGCCAATTTCATGATTCTTTTAAACTGAATCAAATATATACTTTTCAATAAATTTTTATTTTTAAACATGTTAAAAGAGTGTGTTTTTAAACAGATAAGATGTTGAATTAACAATGTGCAAAGTGACATGTTTGGTTACAAGTAGTCAACACTTGAGAAAATTAGATTAGAAATTGTCTCATTTTGCCAATTTGTATCAGAAAAATGTGGCAATTATAGGGTTCTGAAATTGGATTTGTGGGGATTTGAGCTAGTGGAGATAGACAAAAGGGCCTAAATGCTTCCGAGATTCAGTGAACCAATGTTTTTTTCAGTAATAAGCAAACCTAGTGCAAAGCCTGATAAGGAATTATGTATTACACAGCAGTGGTAAATAGCATTCTCTGTTTGAAGCCCCAATCTTGACTCCTCGTTTCTCCATTTACTTTTCTTCCTCCATGGATGCACAGCCCGTACATGCTGTAAATCTATGGCTCTGTTTAATATAGCGGATTACTGACACTTTCCATATTTCATACAGAAGAGTGTCTCCCTACACTGTAGCAGTAGGCTTCATCCAGGAGTAGTTGATTTTGAGGATGTTCATTTTCTTCCTTTTATAGGAAAAGAACGAAGCAAAATTTTGAAAATCGCTGAATAGTTTTTGTAGTTCAGACATTACAGAATGAAAGGCCATTAACCGGATTAAACTTCACCCAGCTGTTTTTTTTGGAATAACCATTCCCAGGTAGGGTTGGAAAGTTGTGTTGCCTTGCTTTGATGGGGAGCCTTCGGCCGCTCTTGGCCGGTGGAAGGGTGGCATGTTTAATCTTTCGGTCCCCACCCCTTCATCCCATTTTTAGGGATAGTGTTTTATTGTATGTAGGCCTACTCCTATCTGTATACTTTTTTAGCTAGCTTGTTGGACTTGTCTGTATACTTTACTTGTAGTTACCTTGTCATTATTTTGTAATGGAGTTTCATTTCTCTTTCCAACCTCTGTTGTGTATTGCTATTTATATAGCAGGTTTTCTCTTGTGTTCACATTTTTGCTTATTTCGGTTTATTTATCTGTACTTTTATTTCCTCACCCTTGGGGCTTTTATAAACTATTATTATGTACATGGGCATTGTTGATTAAAGTTCCAGTTTCTTTACACCTGCCCTTGGTGTGCAGGGCCACTAGGGTAATCCATCTTGGCAGGGCCTTTGATGGGACATCGGCTGACGATTCCCGCTACTCCTGAGCATTTAAAGTCTTCCTTTATTTGAATGCGAAACACGCAAGATAACTATAAAGTAGACCACTAAGGCTATTACGTGTTTGCATCATTTCCCTGACCACAAACACACTTTCAGCATGACATCTGATTTCACAGCACCGCCGTGATACCACTCTTGTTTTGCCATGGGCCATTGCTACCTGTAGCCATGTACCAACTTTTAAGTATGATTGATGGGTGGCATTGATCGCTAAGCAGCTGAAAACCAAAAGACGTTTAAATGTCCACATGCCTGTGTGTGTGTGTTTTCTTCTTTTTTTTTCATTTTTCTCATATTTCTACTTGACTTAAGTAGAAATATGAGAAAAAAGGAAAACACACACACACACACACACACACACACACACACACAGGCATAAGGACATTCAGTTAGGAACTTGAAATTTTGCCAACTTACAGAAAGAACAATTTATCTTGTAAAAACCATTAAAATCTCAAAATTTATTGTTCATGCAAAGGTTTTTGGTGCCTTACCTGTCCTCAAATGCCCAGAGTAGCACTATCAATACCTCATACTTCACTGAGTCTGTCTGGACATTGATTGATTTTGTTTTATTCACATATAAGCACTCAGCAATTTACCCTTCAGAAATTTCCTGTATGACCATTTTCAATATCATTATCAATGTTTTGTGATCAAAGTCTATGAAACATTCCCCTATCCTTTGCCTGAAGAACTTTTAAGCACGGTCTTACTTGTCCTCATTAGAATTTTATTAGTTAAGAAAACTGGACACGCAAACCAGTAGGCGCTCCTGGTTCCCACGTGTCAGTTCACACACTGAAAGGGTGTCCCACTCGGTCAGTCTGTACATGTCAACTGTCAAGACTGACAAGTCAAGTTCAAGTTGTGACCGGCAGCCCTTTTTATGCCACTTTTTGACAAAATTGAGATCTATCATTATCAAACTTACAAAGCCTCTACATGAGAAAGCTTTCTTGTCATCCAACACAGTTTCTATAATTTCCACACTCTCTACTTACTGTAATTGTACAAAACAAGAAGGTCAGGATACAGTTTGGCCTACGAGACAGGAGCCATGTTGAAAATTTTATCACATGGTACCACATTTCTAATGTCATTGGTCTATTATTAATCCAGTACGCCATCTGTCGATATGGTTAGTCACTAAAAACATCAGAGGGCGCAGTCAACACAGCTGGAGGATCACACATGGCAGTGAGTAAGGGAGGGAGACTGTGGTGGTTAACAACCAAGTCCAGGCTTTCAGATCAAAATTAGTGGATGATTCCAGTCCAGTTTCGTCTCATGTGTAACCTAAAGAATATTCAGGTGCTGTGTAGTTGACATCAGACTTGGTACAACTCTGACTCTGTCCACTACATTTGTCAACGTTTATGATGGGCATTCACAACTCTCGAGACTGGGCATAGAACTGGAAGTTTCAGTGCCAGTAGACATGGCCATGGTTGTCTACTAGGCTACAGACTGCAGTAACTAATATTATTAGTGTGGGCTATGGTACAGCTAATTACTAGTAGAGTATTAGTACATATATAGAGTATAGTAGTATAACTTTATTGCATGGATGTCCACAAGGGACCAAAGCAGTACAGAAAGATGAACTGTCCACTGGGACGAGTCGAACCACATAAACAAAGTAAAAGTATATGTACACATATTAATGATCTACTGCTGACGAAAAGTTCTAAGGCTTATGCATAGAGGCACCGACAGTGCAACCCCAGCAGCATTTAAACAGTTCTTGGTTGGCAAAGTAAAATAAAACACTAGTTAATACAGACAAGATCGTATTATGTACATAAACAATCTGGATGTCACCTAGGCCTAGGGTTCTATCATTTAGTATTCTCACCCCACAACCTTTATATAACTCTAACAGTGACTTGCCAGAACCTCTACAAACTCTATCCTGATTTCTCCTTGCTTGTATAGATTTGTCTGGGACATAATGATATGGGGTAGGGGGTAAGCATCATCATCTATTATATAATCATACTCTTCCCCCATTCGAGCATTGAAATCACTCGACAGAAGAATTTTCCCTTCTGAAAAGAAAGTAATATCTCGTTGTAGCTTATCAAAAATGTCTGTTTTCACATAAATACTGTGAACTCTGTTCAGGGCTCAAGTACACAATTGCAAGGTACAGATCATGTTCCCACTGGAAGAATGTTTAAGACAACTTTAACCACAGTAGGCCTTCTGGTAAATTTTGGGACTGGGTACATGTATATGATACTCCTTTAGCTAAGTCCTTTTACAATAAGGCAGCAGTACCCCCTGAGTCTCTTATGGTAGTTCGTAGTCTAGCCATATCTAACTGCATAATGGTTGTATAGCCAACAAGGCTCATTGGTGTGTTGTTATTTGTATGTGTCTCAACTAAACCAATAATATGTTTTACCAGGTCATGTTTCACCTCGGGTGTATGTATCTTGGTTTTTATTCTCTCTTTTCCTTTTCCTTCTGCCTGCCCCTGTGATAGGGCATTGGGTGCAAAATTCTTTTCTTTTTTTTTTTCACTGGGTAAACACAACTGTCAAACAGCACTAGTTCACCCAAAACAGGCTGTTTATTTACCATATTTGGTAAACAAACAATTTCAAACTTTTGTTTGGAAAGTGAGCTAAACTGAAATTTGGTTTCAGTCCTCATTACGCATGAGCAGACCTCTGTGAAATGTAATAGCAACATAATTGTTACACCTCACTATAAAAATGAGGGTCTTAACAAGATTCCTTCAGTGCCTGATGAGACTTAAAAGAGTTGAAATGTGTCGCACAACCGTTGCGACATCATCTACTGGCTACTTGCCCTGTCATTAAGCTTATGTACCGGTGTCAACGAATATTTGGGCCCCCGAACGGATGGGCCCCTGGGGGCCCAAACGTTCTAGAATATTTGGGTACCCTTTCATATTTGATTTTTGTTATACTTCATGAGACATCTTAACTACTGTTGTAACGTTGATGATGTTAATAGTGCAAAATAGCAAAATTGGTCATGTTACAGTAAACTAAAGGTAAAAGGTGCTGGTCACAGTGTTTTGTCAGCTCAGCATGAGAGTAGATTCAGTGCAAAATGTAAAAACGTAGTCCTGAATCATGTGAATGGCATTATAATCGATGCAGAATTATGACCAGATGCCTCGATCCTAAGTTTACTTTCTCATAGAAAATGTGAAATTTACTTTGACGCAAGTATGTTCGGATCTGAGTATAAAAGTTATAATTGGACCAGTAATTTACATGAATAGCTGAGCTAACCCAAACTACATGTACATGTACTTCTGTAAAATAACTATAAATGACTTTTAATTTCCAGTTATGTAGATAGGGACAGGGGGTGGGGGGGAGGCTTTTGATTCCCAAATGTTTGGGCCACTTGACCCCTGAACATTATCTAAGTGCCTTGAGGTGGCTATAAATGGGAAAGGGGCCCTTTGATTCCAGACTATTGGGCCCCCTTTTGGTATCTAAATGCATTGAAGTGGATCTTGAATATTTTGGCCTTCTATTTGTATGTAAGTGCCTTGCAGTGGATATATATCAGGAGGGGGCCCTCTGGTTCCATAATATTTGGGCCCCCTATTTGTACGTGTCTTGAAGTGGATCTAAATGGGAAGGGGGCCCTTTGGTTCTAGAATATTTGGGCCCCCTATTTGTTTGTGTCTTTAAGTAGATTTAAATGGGGAGGGGGGCCTTTGGTTTCAGAATATGTGGGCCCCCCATTTGTATGTGTCTTGAAGTGGATATATATGGGGAGGGGGCCCTTTGGTTCCAGGATATTTGGGCCCCTTATTTGTAAGTAAATGCCTTGCTGTGGATATAAATGGGGAGAGGGCCCTTTGGTTCCAGACTATTGGGCCCCCTATTTGTATGCATCTTGAATTGGATATAAATTGTATATATGTAACAGCAGATTTGGAGGGGGGGGGGGGGATTCTGAACACAAAGCCCCCTCCCCCTACCCCCACTTTTTATTTATTATGCACATTACATATATATTAAATCTTTATAAATCCACTTCAAGACACATACAAATGGGGGGGGGGGCAAATATTCTGGAACCAAAGGGGCCCCCCCTCCCCATTTATATCCACTGCAAGGCTTTTACTTACAAATAGGGGGCCCAAATATTCTGAAACCAAAGGGCCCCCTCCCCATTTATATTCACTGCAAGGAATTTATTCACAAATAGGGGGCCCAAATGTTCTGAAACCAAAGGGCCCCCTCCCCATTTATATCCACTGCAAGGCTTTTACTTACAAATAGGGGGCCCAAATATTCTGAAAGCAAAGCCCCCCCCCCCCCCCATTTATATTCACTGCAAGGCTTTTACTGACAAATAGGGGGCCCAAATATTCTGAAACCAAAGGGCCCCCTCCCCATTTATATTCACTGCAAGGAATTTATTCACAAATAGGGGGCCCAAATGTTCTGAAACCAAAGGGCCCCCTCCCCATTTATATCCACTGCAAGGCTTTTACTTACAAATAGGGGGCCCAAATATTCTGAAAGCAAAGCCCCCCCCCCCCCCCCCCATTTATATTCACTGCAAGGCTTTTACTGACAAATAGGGGGCCCAAATATTCTGAAACCAAAGGGCCCCCTCCCCATTTAATATCCACTGCAAGGCTTTTACTTACACATAGGAGGCCCAAATATTCTGGAACCAAAGGGCCGCTACCCCCACCCCCTTCCCATTTATACCCACTGCAAGGCATTTACTTACAAATAGGGGGCCCAAATATTCTGAAACCAAAGGGCCCCCTCCCAATTTATATTCACTGCAAGGCTTTTACTTACAAATAGAGGCCCAAATATTCTGAAACCAAAGGCCCCCCTCCCCATTTATATTCACTACAAGGCATTTATTCACAAATAGGGGGCCCAAATGTTCTGAAACCAAAGGGTCCCCTCCCCATTTAATATCCACTGGAAGGCTTTTACTTACAAATAGGGGGGCCCAAATATTCTGGAACCAAAGGGCCCCCCTTCCCATTTATACCCACTGCAAGGCTTTTACTTACAAATAGGGGGCCCAAATATTCTGAAACCAAAGGGCCCCTTCCCATTTATATCCACTGCAAGGCTTTTACTTACAAATAGGGGGCCCAAATATTCTGGAACCAAAGGGCCCCCCCCCCCCCGTTCCCATTTATACCCACTGCAAGGCATTTACTTACAAATAGGGGGCCCAAATATTCTGAAACCAAAGGGCCCCCTCTCCATTTATATTCACTACAAGGCATTTGCTTACAAATAGGGGGCCCAAATGTTCTGAAAGCAAAGGGCCCCCTCCCCATTTAATATCCACAGCAAGGCTTTTACTTACAAATAGGGGGCCCAAATATTCTGGAACCAAAGGGCCGTCCCCCCCCCCCTTCCCATTTATACCCACTGCAAGGCATTTACTTACAAATAGGGGGCCCAAATATTCTGGAACCAAAGGGCTGCCCCCTCCCACCCACCCCTTTCTATTTATACCCACTGCAAGGCATTAACTTACAAATAGGGGGCCCAAATGTTCTGAAACCAAAAGGCCCCCTGCCCATTTATATTCACTGCAAGGCATTTACTTACAAATAGCGGGCCCAAATGTTCTGAAACCAAAGGGTCCCCTCCCCATTTATATCCACTGCAAGGCTTTTACTTACAAATAGGGGGCCCAAATATTCTGGAACCAAAGGCCCCCCTCCCCATTTATATCCACTGCAACGCTTTTACTTACAAATAGGGGGCCCAAATATTCTGGAACCACAGGGCCCTCTCCCATTTATTTATCCCATGTTTGCACTTCCATGACCCAAATACTCCAAATTTCCAGAAATTCAGATAACAAGGAATCAGGGGAAATGGAGACATCTGAATCTATACATGTGGGGTAGATTTGTGCTAAAATATGTGATGCACAAATATAAAAAAAGAAACACTCGGTATATACTTGGAGGATTGTGAGATAATTCCTACAAGGTATATACACCCACATTACATGTAAAATACACCAATAAATACATGTATATATAGTGGCAAACATTAAGCCTTCCAAATGTATTCAGTTGTTTGATTTACATTTATTTTACAGAATAATAACAAATTCTTTTAAAAATCTTTCTTTTAGAGTTTGCAAAATATCATACAGGATGTATATAGAGTGTATTGGGCCAAAACTATTCAAGTTATTCCAATTTCTATTGGGGGGGGGGCCCAAATGTTCGTAGGGGGGGCCCAAACATTTGGCGAATAAATGGGCCCTCGGGGGACCATCCGTTCGGGGGGCCCAAATATTCTCTGACACCTGTATCTTGTTTATAGCCATGCACAACATTATTAATCCCTTGTACATTCCACACACATATTGAAAGTTCACTAATCAAGAAGTCTAAGTGCAGTAGTGTTCGTAATCGCTGTAGCTTTTATGCCAGCTGTGGTTGTCTCTGGACCCTCTGTACATGTAGCCATATGTATGATGGTTTCCATTCTTCCCTTTGAGCTTCTGCTGTCTGTATGGAGAGACACTGTAGCTGCCCTCGTTGGCTCTATGTTGTTTGTATTGTGGTGTGGTGTTGTCCCTTGTCTTTTCCTTTTGTTTTGGTTGGGATTGAGTGTGTGTAATTTTCAATACTGCACGCAGGGTTTCAAGTGAGTTCTTTGCCAGTTGTTTGGTCCAGTGTCCATTTAAATGGATCAAGTCTTCCTTGAAGTGGCTATTTGTAGCCATGTCATTAACTACGTCGCTGGTGTCACATACATGTATGAAGACTTTCAGATCTCCATCATTGTTCAACACAAGGCTCTTGAATTCAAGATTGGCAGTTTGAGTTTTAAGACAAAGTTTTCTGTCAGCCTGCCCAGGTGGCAAGGAGACTATCATTTTACTTGCAATGAACTTGCTAGAACAATCCAACACAAGCTGTAGCAGTTTTTCTGCACATTTTTCAGTTTTAATTTCATTAAACATCTGTTGGATTATAACAGCAGCTGGAGATGGACCACTGTGGTTGTGAACAAAATGTCGATCCTCACTAATGGTATATTTGGTCACATGATTTGTCTGGAAGGCCCGTAACAGTTTTTCTGGATGCAGGTAAATTTATGTATGTCCATTTAAATCATGTTCAGTCTTTTCTTCACAGATTTATATGTTTCTTGGCCTGGTGCCAAGTGCTGGGACCTGTACCAGGGTCCCTGAGAAGTTAGCCCTCCTACTGTCACTGTACATAATGACTATCTTATTATACACACCTATTCTAAGCTTCTGTGCAAGACCAGCTGCTTGCCTGTACCACTAGCCCTCACCTAACTGAATAACAAAGTTTATACACATAACATGATCAAAATTCCTGACACTCTTCCCCCCCCCCTTAGCTGCATGTACTCCTGGACATGTCCTACTCTAACAATAAACAACAAAATAGTAAACTTATATACAAGCATGGTAAGGTGCACATGACAATTTTCAACAATGTCTCACTGAACAACATGACAAAATCTAGATACATGTACAGCCACCAGCAAACAGACATCGGTATCTGTCTTGATAACAACCCTCTCTCAAGCTTGCTACTCCATCCAACAAATGGATACAACCAATTCAGCTCAAGAGACCACAATATTTCTAGCAAATCACAATAATCAGTGTCAGTTCTATACAAAATGTCTTTGTTAAGCCTCTAAAAACACTTGACTTAATTGGAAACATCAAACTTCAATGACAACACAAAAACATAGAATTCTCGCCCAACATGTCTATGTACAATGTGCCTTGAAAACTTCAAACTCCAATAACACAGGAGTTCTCTTTACAACATGGCACTTATCCAAACATGTTAAAAAAACAATAACCAATCCCACAAGTCATTTCAACCTGACATAAAAACTTGAACATACAAAATGGCTAGACACCATAGCCCAAAATCTTGACAAATATCCATCCACTTAATGAACCTACTGCATCCTATATGCAGCCATTCTGGGAGCCCTAACCTGCTCAACATCAGAAATCAAACACAGGATAAGTTACCATACATCACACACAACACACTTGTGCTACACAGAGTTTCTGAAAAATGCGCATGTCCCAACAGGTCAAACTTACAGATTCTTGTGTTACTACCTCCGAGTGATGTTGACCCATGAACAAGGCAGAACCATATAACAAACTAAGTTGTCTTCCTGCATCATAATGATAATCTGTGAATACACGTCCATGAACCATCAGTGCACCACACTGCTTGAGCATGACAACCTGTAGCTTCCCAAACTACCCCAAACACAGCCTCCTTATCATCTCTACTTTCAGGGATCCCCTCTGACAGGCAAAACTTCTGAGAATAATGCATGTACACTTCCGAGTGACTTTGACTCTGAACAAAATGCCATCACTGTCCAACAAAATGTCCCACCTTCAGAACAGCATTTCAAACTCTTGCACAGACAACACAAACACATTGTCCCAATTCACACTACCATGAGCACAGTGTACACTTGCTGAACAATAAACACGACAAAAAAACACAATGTCCAAGCAATCATGAGCACAGTTTGTGCATACGACACACTGCTCAACTTTCACCATGAAACACAATGTCCCCTTCTTGACTTGAGCACATTGACTTGTATTATACCATGCCTCCTTTGTTTTCTCAAGGGATATATATGTCACCTGCTAACACATATATCCGGGCTTTAAATTTCTATGGCTAAATTTCAACACAGGACTGATTTGCTTTGGTGAATACATTTTAAAATGCATTTATATTCATGAAAACAAAGAAGGCATGGTATTGTATTTGTGTCTTTTTGCCCAGAACCACTTCCTAGCAGTCAATATCCTATTCCGCAGTTCGAACTCTTTACTCTCCATAAGCTAACCTGTCCCTGTCTAACCTGTATATATATGGAATTACTATTGTCTATATTGCACACGTTCCTCTGTAAAATTTTGACATAGGCTGTATCAGCCCAAATAAATTAAAGGGTCTTCAGCGGGTAACTACTCAACATGTTTCGGAGCCTTTTCCCCATACATGTCTCTCTGAGTAGCGGCTCCTTGCCTAAGCTAAATATTCAGCAAAGACAACCCACATAATAATGAATAAATATGAACGTGGCAATTGAGGAATTAGCTAAATATGTGAAGTTTTGCTTGTAAATGCAGAGCTTCATATCAAAGAAGAATACCTGTCAAACAAACCATAATTACCAAATTTTCATAGTACAGGTTCAGATAAGAACAATTTGACTTACCCCTGAACCAAAATGTACCCTTTCTAGCTGGACAGCTTTTCCTAGTTAAACCATCCGCCAATGTTTAACTGAAGTGGAAACAAGCTGGGGCATTATATTCAGTCCCGGTGATTGTAAAATAAACAGTTGCAGTTAGACCACCTGTACAAACCACGGAAAATCCTAACAAGGACTGCAACAATGGACATCCTGCACCAGAAATGTAAAACAAACTCTGTGATGACACCTACTCCTCAAACAATTAAGCTCTATTTAACTGCCAACCCTGAGTCAATGTGTCAACTTAATCTGTCAGGTTTGTGACACTTGAGAAAATACTGACAATTTTGAGTAATTTTTTAATAGTGAGTAAATGTGCATTTAGGCATGTCAGAAAAGAATGGAAGTCATTAGCATTTATGCCAAAAACATGCTATCAAAACAATTTTTCTTAAGAGGATTTTAAGTACAATTAGGCAAACATGCAACTGTCGTAGGCCGCAGAATACATCCCTTGTTCTCGTGATTTATCTGGAATCCTGCATTTTTAAATCCCTACGCTTTGCTCCGGGATTTAAAAAAGCAGGATTCCAGATAAATCCCTTGAACTTGGGATGTATCCTCTTCATACACTGTTCTCAACACAACCAATTAACACAATGTCCAGTTTTAAGATCTGCAAAGACATCCCCAACATGACACCCTGCCAGTCACTGCGACAAAACTCTATAGCCCTCACAACAAACTGGAACACAGTTCTCATGGCAACACAATGCACAGGATCCTTGGACAGCTCCCCGCATCCTTGGTCACCAGCATAGGTTGGCTCCTGTCCACCACTGGTCAGCTGCTTTCCACCATTCGGTCCCCCCCCCCCCCCCCTCCTGGGTCAATCTTCCAATCTGATCCCTTCACTGAGTGCATGTGTTGGTAACAGAACATGTACACTATGTACACAATGCCCAAACCACTGGCACTGTAGTTTGGCCCCCATGTTGTCTCATGCTGAGGCAGTAAGTACAGGCTGCACATACATGTACCTGTCTTACAGTCTGTCTTCAGACCTTCAGTGTTCATTTCACTTGATGCACAAATCATGATAAGCTGTAGTAGCATTAATGTTAAAACAGTCTGCATTTTTCATTTTCAACTACTTCTGCTGTGAGATTTCCGCAGCTGGGATGATACAGATGAAGCTATGGCCAGTCTGTCTCTCCAAATCTTGCAGTAAACTCAAGACCAGGTTTCTGTCATGCAGAGGTCTTTTTCATAGGCTTCGTTGTCCTCCTCTCCAGGGCATCTATAGAGTACACTTATACAGGGCAGTACACAGTAGCACTTGGGACATTCAACATGTAGGCCTCTGACTGTCATCTCTGGTCTCCACCTTTCAGTCTCCTGATTTGTGTTTTCAATTCAATCCTAATCGCTGGCCACCACTTGTTGGGTATTGACAACTGGAGAATGAAGCTTTTGGGTTTATTCAGTGTAGATCTTCAACTTCCAACATCTGTCATGTGCACTAGAAAATACTTCTGTCAAAAATGGCTAGTCTATGGTCTCTGCTGACTGCACTCCTCTCTCTCTCTGTGGCTAAACTCACAACTGATTCTGCCCCTGCTTGGGCTTGCCTTATATAGGGTCAGAGCCTGAAGTCTGGCCAAATTAATATCTGACTTAGCCTAAATGACCTGGGGGTGACTAAGTCTTACTGTAAGCAACTGGGGGGGTGACTTAGTCTTACTGTGAGCAACTGGGGGGTGACTTAGGCTTAACTGTTAAGCGAACTGGGGGGTGACTTGGACTTACTGGGCACTTTAAGTTGATATATATATATATATATATATATATATGTAACTTTATTTCAAGAGGGTAACTCAGTGAATCATCACTAATTTCCCCTGAGGCCCTCATAAAAGTACATATACATGTAAAGGTACAGAATATTATATACAATGGGCAATACAGGTAAACTCATATGATTTAATGATTACAAACAACAGCTAAACCCTCAATGACACCAGATATGATGCACACTTTCTCTTAAATGAAGATACACATGGAGACTCTTTAACAGAACTTGGAAGACTATTCCATAATATTGCACCTGAGTAACTAAAGGCATTTTTCATGTACTGAGTTCTTGGTTTGACCACATATAAATTGTTGCAGGCAGCAGATCTTGAATTCACTGAATGTTTATGTTTTACATGTTCAAACATTTCCTGCATATAGGTAGGTGCCATTTTGTTCACAGACTTGTATAATAGTAACAATGTACGATATTTTATTCTTTCTTCCAGTGTCAACCAATTTAATTTTTGTAGAGCTTGCTTATAGCTCAACCACTGACTTTGAGTGTTCAATACTAAAAGAGCTGCACTTTTATGTAATTGTTTAATCTTAGAAAATAATTGACCTCTGGCATTACCCCACATGGTAGAACAATAATCAAATAAAGGCAAAATATAAGCAAAGTAATATATTTTTCGTACATGGAAGGGTAAAAAATGTTTAATTCTTCTCAGAGTTGACAAACTAGCTGAAATTTTCTGACACATTGTAGATATCTGGTTCTGCCAGCTGAGATGCTCATCAATGACTATGCCCAGAACTTTATGATGAGAAACCTTTTCTAGCCTTGTGTCATTACTTTTCACAGTAATGTCTAATGATGGAAGATTCCTTGCTTTTTGCTGAGAACATATGAGCATAACTTTACTCTTGATTTCATTAACAAGTAAGTCATTGGCTTTGTACCATTCATCTAAACAGTCTGTTTTCTGATTTAATTCGTCTTCCACTTGTTTAATATTTTTACCTTTAACATAGATGGTAGTGTCATCTGCATACATACTAATAAGTTTAGAATATTTACCACTACCATTTACATGTAATGCAAGGTCATTAATGAAAACTATGAATAATAAAGGAACCAGAATGGACCCTTGGGGTACACCATATTTGACATTGGCAGACATTGACAAACTTTTGTTTATAACCACTTGCTGTGACCTATCACAAAGATGACTTAAACCAATGAACAGTATCAGTACTACAATGGTAGGTGGTCAGTTTACCCACCAAAAGATCATGATCTACTAGATCAAACGCCTTTTTCATGTCAAGCATGACTGCACCAACTAGATTTCCATCATCTAACATTTTGAACCATGTATTCAACATGTCTACCTGGCAAATCTTGCAAGAGTGGTCCTTAAGGAATCCTGATTGGCAAGAACACAACAGTCCATACTTAGTTAGAAAATCATAAAAACTATTATGAACGTGTTTTTCAAGTATTTTACTTAGTGAACTTAAAATGGAGATTGGTCTGTAATTACCATATTTCGTGTTACCTCCTGATTTGAAAATAGGAGTGACTTTGGCACATTTCCATACTTCAGGAAACTGTTTGGTTTTGATACTTAAATTAAAGATACTTGATAGTGGTTTGGAAATTAAGCCGCTAACCATATGTAAGTATGTCACATCAACTCCATCCAAACCTCTTGCTTTCTTGGGACTCAGTTTCATAAGAGCCGCAGCAACATCACAGGTATCCATAAGAGGTATTTCAAAGTATGCATCAGATGGTAAACAATGTTTTACATGGTCCTCCAGCTTTTTCTTTATCTTTTGAGAGTCACATGACTGTGTTTTAGACTTTAAATTGTCCACTTCTTCAGCTGATATACATGTATGTATTAAAAGCATCAGCTACCTTTTGTGGGTCAGATACTACTTCACCATCAACCTGCACAGTAGTTGGTGCATCTGTTTGGATCTTGCCATTTAAATGTTTTAAACATGTCCATAGTTTTGTAGGATTCCTGACATTTTCATAGATTACCTGTGAATAATACTCCCGTTTACATTTCCGTACTGCTTATGCTTACTCTTATCTACTGCCACTCTAATACTAGCATCAGGGCTTGGACATTCTTGGCCTGGTGCCAAGTGCTGGGCCCTGTACTGGGTCCCTGAGAAGTTAGCCCTCCTACTGTCACTGTACATAATGACTATCTAATTATACACACCTGTTCTAAGCTACTGTGCAAGACCTGCTGCTTGCCTGTACCACTAGCCCTCACCTAACTGAATAATATAGTTTATACACATAACATGATCAAAATTCCTGACAATATATATTGGTATAAACAGTTCCACATTTTAAGCACAGATCACTATCATGTTAATCCAACAGTTAACTCAGAAATTAAAAATTTTGTCAAAATTTTAAATCTTTTGATAATGCCATTTTGAAAAATATATACTTTTGATACATATGTTTACATTAATACTTAATCTGTGGATTTCCAAAGGTAGTAGCTACCAAAAAAATGTGCTCGGCCTGAATGCATATTGACCTCTTGCCTTTAAATTCAACATGCTTAATGAAATATCTTGTTTTATTTTCCACTTTCAGTGTGACTGCTACAATATTTGCTAGAGAGAGCAAAAATCATGTAGACATTACCAACAGCAAGATTTCTTTTCACATTGTTAATGTGGAACACTTTGATGGCAAAATGTAAAGACATTGGTCATGTTGGTTTATTGTGGATTGTGATGGACTTCAGACAATAACACCTTAAAGGCAAACCACCTTTATATGAGCCACAAGATGAAAAGGCATCTGGATAATGACAATGATAGGACAGCAAAATCTAGGAAAATCTGCTCTGGAGAAGAATCTACATTCATCCATTGCCAGAAATTTTCAATTCGGCCTTTGACAAAATTTTCTGGTCCATTCCCATTTTACAGACAGCCCAAGGAAATTGGATTTTTTTCACAGGACCCACAAAGAAAATTTAGGAATGACAATAGTCAATTAAGATACTTTGCTCCACCAGAAAACTGGAATAAAGTACACTTTGACTTGAGGAAAGGATATGATATATTCCAGAAGAGAGATGAAAGTGTGTTTGAAGGCATTGGAGATTTGCTCAGATGGATTCAACTGCACAAGAACAAGTTTTTGCCAGCAAATGCTAAAAAAGAAGAACCATGGTACATATATGCTTGTTTACAATTCACTCAGTTTTACCATTGGGAAAGATGAGCATGGCGCACTACAAAAAAAAAAGATATCTGGGTAGCTAAAAAATTTGTGGAACCTGTACATAATGTTGACAGAATTTCCTTTCAAAAGTAATAGGAACTGGTAAGGAAAGTGGGCCACTTGTTACCATGGTTACTACTTGGGTTGGCTCTTCAGGTGTGATGTCATTCTACAATGGTCATGTGTTCATTAGCTTTTCTTTTAACTCTGTGAGCCAAGCCTGCTGGCCAAGTTACCATTAATATTGGTTGAGGTCTTACCTGCTCCTTCAGCTGACAAGAGATTATAAATTAGGTACTAGTCTTCCCTGTGCATATAATTATCATACAATTAGCCATCTGGTGGCAGCAGCACCTCTCATTCCCTTTAAAAAGTGGTCACACAAGAGCCAATATCCTTCTGCCAGGGTTGGGGAGAGGGTACCTTTGGATAAACTAAAACAAATTCTTAAAAAAAAAAATACATTGTACATTTGATATGCCTTGACATTTCTCTGCAATAAGTGCTGAGGAACGCTGAGATGCTTTTCACTGTAGACATTACCTCGACATTTCTCGGCGAAAATGCCGAGAAAGATCAAGGTAAGGAGTAGAGTCAAAGGTACCTTGGTGTTTCGTGGCTTTTTTGTCAAGGAACATTGAGGTAAGAGTAAGGGAGAAAGGTACTTCAGCATTTTTGCTGAGAAACGCCGAGGGAAGAGTAGCATTGCAGCAGACCTTGGCGTTTCTCGGCAAAGTTGCGGAGAGATGCCAAGAAAAGGACTATTGTACAAATTTCCTTGGCATTTCTCAGCAAAAAGCACCAACGATGGCCCTTTCTCTGCATTTGGGCTCTCCTAGTGTCAGGTGTGTCCTTCCTTGCCCTGCGTGGGCGCCCAGGAAAGCATGATGGACATTTCCTAAAGTTGAAACATACTATGTGACTGTAGTCTTTTGTGGGGATTGTCAGAAAATAATTCTAAAACAAAGTTGCAACATCATAAAAGTTGTGCATGGTTTGCCATGTGTTGATGGCTGTTCTTATTTACAAAAGCACAGGTTTCCAACATGCCCTCCAGGCTAGTATACTATGATCTCATTTTTCACTGTGAACAAAGTAGTTGCAGTATGATTACAATATGGTTTAAATACCAGCTGTCAATGATGTGAAATTTAAGCATCAAGTAGTCAGTGATAAAATATTCATTAATGATGCTAAAGTAATGCAGTCTGAGGAATATTAATGGGAACCATTTATGTTAGTTGCCTTATCATTAGTATGCTTATTTTTATGGAATATATCCCATGGTGAGTAATATTGTTTGGATTATTTCATTCTCCTTTACAAATACAGCATAAAAGACTCGGCAAGTGCCAAGGAGGCGAATGTGCCGGTTTACAAATAAGTTTGCTCTATAACTATGTAGAGGCCTATATATATTGAATGTACACTAGTTTAATCAGGTACGACAGTCTGACCGGTTTCGTCCTTAAAACAGACTCTTCAGAGACTGGTTGTAACGGACACAGACACCGGTATTTATACCCTAACGTAACTGGCCTTAGTGACCTATTGTTACGTTGTGGTGTTACGCCTTTTGGGGTGTGCGTAACGTTGGCTGGCGGTTGAATCAACGCACCAGCCAGTGGCCCAGATATCATGAGTAATCCGTCAACAGAGAACATCACGTGATCTGGGTGATGACGTAATTCTCATAGGGGAAGCCCATGCTCTCCCTGTCATTCTCCGTGGTGGGGATGCCCCACGGATGGGGGATGTCCATAAAATATATGGACATTATAAAGCAGATTATGTGTGGTAGTTACATGCATTCTGATGTAACAATTGGTTGGGAAGAAGAACAGTCCCAATGGAAGTGTGGTCCGTATACAGACAGATCTAAATAAACCTGTTGATTATTTGTAAAACCATGTCAAAGGAAAGCAAGCAAGGGAACTGAGAAATTTAGCATCATACTTAGCAAGTATGCTTACTTTCCCATGACATTCAAACCAAAGGGTTCCATGATGCACAGTTGGTGGATCCAGTAATACTCCCTGTGTAGTCTGAGTGAAGCAGTTTTTTTCAGCTCAGGGGGTGTGGGGATGTGTTCTAATATCTGGACTTGAAGGTCCAGATTCTGATGATCATTCATTGCAAAGTGTCTCCCTAATGGTTGGGTCATATCCCTTCTATTTATATAATAGAAGTGTTCCCTGAGACGGTTCATTAGTGGGCGGTAAGTTTGGCCCACATATTGTTTCTGGCAGACGTTACAGGTTAGCAAGTAAACCAGGTTGTTGTGCTTACATGAGCCACCCGTGGGGGTGTTGTAAGTGCGCCCTGTGGATGTACTGGTAGCTTTACCTGTTGTGTTCATTTTGCTACAGTACCTACACTCCACAGTGGTGCAAGGGTTCTGGTCTGTTTTACAAATACAACTTGTACATGTTTACTGCATGGCAAGCGTACATGTATTAAACAGTCCACCATATTAATGTCCTTTTATTGCTTTGATCAGTCTGTTCACAGACTTTGTGTGCTGGCGTGGATTACTTACCAGACTTCTTGCAACACCCTATGAGAACAAGGATGGTTGGAAAATTGCAGTAACTCTTCATAGAGGGACCTACTATATGTGTGAATATGACACAGAGCAAAAACTGATGTACAAAGAACAGCAGAGTGAGAGGGAGAAAGAAATGACTTATTGGGGGTACAAGTTTGAGCAGTATGTCACAGCAGGTGAGAATATTCTTAGCGATTACCTGAGACCAAAAGGACACCCATTTCATAGTTGGCTGTAAAATACTATTATCTGGTTCTGTTGTCCTACCAACCTCTACCACCCCCAATGTTGGTCTTTTGATCCTGTAAGACTGGAAGTGACATTTGACAAAAAAGTGTTTCTGCTAAAAAGGAAGAAAAAAAATAGGTTTTCCTCTCATGAATATTGAATAACATCCCTTCATGAGCAATCACATGTAGCATAATCCATATACATGTATATGTCAAAGCGATCACATGTAGCACAATCCATATACATGTATATGTCAAAGCAATCACATGTAGCATAATCCATATACATGTATATGTCAGAACAATCACATGTAGCATAATCTATATACATGTATATGTCAAAGCAATCACATGTAGCACAATTCATATACATGTATATGTCAAAGCAATCACATGTAGCATAATTCATATATATATATATGTCAGAGCAATCACATGTAGCATAATCCATATACATGTATATG